>SDWI01001990.1:14987-26421 GCA_009193005.1 Lamellibrachia luymesi
TATAAGTAGATGAACATTGTTGGACTCTCGATAAGCCAATGGCTTCCTTGTCCACTTGCCATCTGGGCCTTTGGCTTGGATGGCAAATCTTGTTAAATCTTGTTAAATCTTAAACTATACATCAACCCATTCGAAATTTCCCGCCAAAATTGTCATTCTTCCGGTTAGGTGCACAATGTAAACAACACAGATAATTAAGGCTAGACACAATTTAGTAATAACGTAGGTAGAGCTGCACTCCCAACCTGAGTCATCTATATACTAGCAGGCAATTTCAACCAAAGCGTCTTTTACCCAGAGTAGCCCTGGGACAGAATTTTTCTCGTCGAGCTCGGCATACTGTCACTAGTCACAACGCCTTGGAAACCCTTGCACGTACTCTTAGTACAACAGCACGCATACGGTAAGTGTTACATGGAACTTGATTTTTTATCTGGAATTACGGAAATGAGTGAAAATTACCAACACAGTGGTCCAAAACAAGATACTGGCGAAAATGTCGGAATTTCTAGCGCTACACTCACAAAACTAAAAAATAAGGGGAGACGGAGAGGTAGCAAAATCTCTGAATCGGGAAGCGATGTTAGAGAAGCTTGGAAATGCGAAGACTGCGAGAAAATCTTTAAAAGTGAGAAAGACAGAATGCTCGAGTGCGAGTACTGCGGAAACCGATACTGCATTAAATGCTTGAAATTTAAACCTGGCGAATATGTGGCAATGGGGAAACCCGGATGCATGTTGTTTTGCTTAAAATGCAAACCACAAATAAATAAAATATTCTCAATGAGAAAGTTATCGAAGAGATATGCGAGATGTATTTCAAAACTATGAACACGAGATTTGAGGCCACAGAGAAAAAACTGGATGCTAAATACGATAATAAAGAAGTAAAATAAATCGTAAGGCAGGAAATGGATGCATTACATACATGCAGACAAAATGATGATGAAAGCATGAACCTGCTAACCACCCAAAATAGTGGAATTGTTGTAAAGGAAACAGTAGGAGAAATCAATGAAAGAAAAAATAGAGAAAAAAATGTTCTTATATTCAATGCTCCAGAACCAAAAACAAACCTAAAGGAAGAGAGGGTGAGGATAGATATGGAGTTTGTTGAAGGGTTGTGTAATGAGGTGTGCAATCTGAACCTAGAGGTAAAAGATGAGATAAGCAAAGTTATCAGGCTAGATAAAAAACAAACAGACGGAGATACGGCCGGGTGATACTGAGCAAAAACCCAGACCTCTCAAGGTAGTAATGAAAGACACTAACACTAAAAAGATGGAATATTTCAAACGACTATCAAACTTAAGAGAGGCAGAGGACAATTATTAATGTCTCAGCATCCAGCATGACTTAAAAAACGAGAGGAAGGAAGGAAACTCCTAGAGGAGGCCACGACAAAAGAGATAAATGATGAAGGGAAATGGTTGTACAGGGTGAGAGGCCCACCATGGGCGAGAACAGTTTTAAGATTCAAACCTCGAAGGGACGAGGAGTAAGACAAGAAAGATCATCTAACCAGAAAAATATTGTAAATACAAATTATACACATAAACAGTTAAAATGTTTCTACACCAACGCTGATAGTCTAATCAATAAATTTACTGAGTTCAAAGCTCGAGTCGAATCACATAAGTGTATGGTGATTGCAATCACTGAGGTTAAACCGAAAAACCAGACATTTCTATTAAACACAGCTGAACTGGGTTTTACTGACTATGATTTATACCATAACATCGATAAGCAAGGACGAGGTGTTTGTATATATACCCACAAAACACTAAACGCAAAACCTTTTGTATCTTTAGGAATCAAATTTCAAGAATCGATATGGGTTGAGATAAAATTTAAAATAATACACTTTTCTTATAGGATGTGTATATAAAAGCCCGGGCAGCTCTGGCACCAATAATGAACAATTAAATGAACTGATTAGTGAGGCTATGCGCTATATACACACATCTTCTCTTGCATGGAGATTGTATCTACCCCAACATAGACTGGCAAAACTGGTACACACTCTCAGAGAATACTAATAGCCGAGACACTAAATTTAAAGAAGGAATAAGAAATAATTTCCTCTTCCAACATGTCACACTCCCCACAAGGGGGCGATTAGGAAATAAATCGAACATTCTTGATTTAGTTTTTACCAATGAAAAAGGTATGATAGATGATATAGTGTACGAAAGCCGACTTGGTAAGAGTGATCACTGTGTCCTCATCATTACATTTAGGTGCTATGCAGAAATATCAAGCCATACATGACTTAAAGATTATTACGACCAAGGGGATTATAATAGTATGATGACGAAACTAGACCACTCAGACTGGGGCGAGATACTTAGCACGAGTACTATAAACCATCAATGGTTAGGTTTTAAAGAATATATTAAAAGGATACAGAATGAATTCATCCATCATCGACTTGTGAGTAATATTAACATACATAAACAAAAAGTACCCCTACACAAAGAATCAGTAAAGAAAATTAAGAAAAACACACTCTCTATGGAAACGTTATATGGAGACAAAAGAAGGAAAATACTATACTGAATTTTGTAGGGCTAGAAATCAATCCGAAAATTAACGAGGAGGATACAGAAGGAATTTGAGATGAAGTTAGCAACAGAAGCTATGACAAACCCAAAAGCAGTATAGAAATATATGAACTCCAAAATCAACAATCAGGAAGGTGTTTCAGACCTGAACACAGACCCTAAAGATCCTAAATCTAGACTCACAGATTCTGGTAGGGAAAAGGCAGATGTCTTAGGAATTTTTTTTCAAGTGCTTTTAATATAGAGCCAGATGGTGATATCCCTCGTATTCCACTAATGAAGTTAAGGCACAACATGGAGCAATTGACTATTAATGAGGAATTTATTAAAAAAAACAATGATAACCTTAATGTGTGTTCATCCTAGTTTGTTGAAAGAGCTATCTAATCATATATAATGTAAACCACTAGCTAGGTTATTTAATAATTCACTGGCTGTGGGTGAACTACCAAAGGAATGGAAACAGGGAAGGATCTCAACCATATTTAAGAAGGGTAATCGAAAAACGCAGGAAATTATACACCAATCAGATTAACAAGTATAATATGTAAATGTATTGACCAATGTGTCAAAGACCATATTGTCAATCATATGATTAGTAATAAATTATTCAGTACGCAACAATTTGGTTTTATTAAAGGTCGTTCTATGGTACTCCAATTATTAAATATTATTGACTCATGGACCAAAGCTTTAGATATATGGGAATCTGTAGACGTTGTATATTTGGACTTCATGAAAGCATTTGACACCGTCCCTCACAAAAGATTGATAGGCAAACTTAAATCGTATGACATAGAATATTACACACTAAGATGGATCCATGCGTTCTTGTCTGACCGGGTACAACAGGTCAATGTAAATGGTACAAATTCTGAGTGGGCAAATATAACAAGTGGTATTCCACAGGGCAGTGTCTTAGGACCGATCCTATTAGTTTTATACATAAATGATCTTGCGGATGATACAAAGGTTTTCAAAACGATTACTAGTCCACATGACCATCATGCACTACAGAACGACTTAGATTATTTAACATCTTGGTCTAGTAAATGGTTATTTAAGTTCCACCCAGATAAATGCAATTTAATGCACGTAGGGAAAACCATACAGCAAGAGTATGCATACAAACTGAAGACAGATAATACTGCCCATGAATTAGGAGGAATAGAAGAAAAAAAAACATTGGGGTTATAATTAATTCAAACCTAGAATTTGATAAACACATCGACCAAAAAATAAGCATGGCCAATAGTATCATGGCAGTTATTAGAAGGTCCATTACAAACCTAATTCAACATAATGTTGTGCCATTATATAAAGCTTTAGTTAGGAGTCATTTAGATTATGCATTATCAATATGGTCCTCTTATAAACAGAAATACAAAGATGTCATCGAAAAAGTGCAAAGACGCGCAACAAAACAGCTACCTGGTATGAAGAATAAGAATTGAAACTTCCTACACTTGCATATAGACGAACTCGTGGTGATATGATTGAGGTATATAAACTACTCCATTGGAAATATGACAGTGATGTGTCTAACATTGTCAAGCTGCATAAAGACAGTGATACAAGGGAAGAAACAAGGGGTCATAGTTTGAAATTGTTTATAGAACGTGCTTGCACAAATGTTAGAAAATAAAGCTTCTCACTTAGAGTTACCAGATTATGGAATGATCTACCGTAAGTAGTTGTAACTGCCCTAAGTGTCAACTCATTTAAAAATCGTTTAGATAGACATTGGAGTACTGGGGAGTTTCTCTGCAACTAAAAAGCTGCCTTGCCAGGAAGTCGTAGAGCATTCCAAGGGAAAGTTGAAGATCTGACCACCGAGGCCACCGCCTACGGTCAATAAGAACCTAAGTAAACCTATGTAATTCATCTTTCCGACCAAACTGGAACATCGGATAGCTGCAAGGCAACGTATTACCAGTTAATTACACTGGTTGCGAGGAGCCTATAATCCTATGTTAATGAAGTGTGTTGACTTATTAATTGAGCGTGTTGATTTATCAGTGACGTGTTGCGTCTATTGTGTAAATGTGTTGGCTCAGGTGTGTGAAGTCTTAGTAGAAGGCCTATTACCTCAGGAGGCGTCTTTTTGGGTTCTGGTGTCCTCGTGGGTAAGTTAGAGCCGAAATATGTTCACAGAGAAGCCAATTAGATTCATATTCATACGGCCGGAAAGCTTCATCTTCACCGCAATTTGAAGAAATAAATTATTGCAACCCTCTCACCACAACATACATCAGAATTGTTAAAGGGACACAAAAGTCGTGGTTTTTGGGGTCTGTGCATCAACAAGAGTTACTAAGACACAACCGTTTAACTTGATTGTAGTTACTACCCTTTTAGATGCATAGTTCCAAAGTTTTCAGCGAGGGTTAGGATTAGGGTCAGGGTTCGTATTAGGGTTCACTGCAGACGACAGAAGCATTACGGTTATACAGTCGACAACAGGTTGGGGTTAGCCTAACCCTAACCCTATCCCTCGCTATAGGGGGACACTCGTGAGCGTCCAGTGAGTTCCCCCTGGCGATTGTATCAGCTCAAACAATGGCAGCCGTCATAGTGGGAATGCGACTGTATCAGCGCTAGGTCTGTGACCTTTGACCTTTGACCGTAGCGCCTCCTGGCGACTCTATCAGCGCAAAATTCAGAGGAAACCCGTTGCTAGGGGAAACCCCATTGCTAGGGGAAACCCCGTTGCTATGGAGGTCACGTAATATGCAAATGACGTCGTAGGGTGACATTTGATCTTTGACCGAAGCGCTCCCTGGTGACTGTATCAGTAAACACCTCAGAGAAGGGGTTTCCCCCATAATCTACGATTGTTCCGAGTTACGTAATGGTTATGGTTAGGTTCAGTCGCCAGGGGAGCGCCACTGTCGTCAGGGGGTGTGACGTCACAAGGGGAATCCCCGGGATGACATCACAGGGGGAATTTCTCGAAAATTTATTAATAGTTACCTCCTCATTTTGAGGTGTAAAAATTGCCCACATACTACTAATATCCTTTTATTTGGTTAGGTGAATGTCTTCTCTTTATTTTTATTTTCGTACTTCTGTTTGGTGTCTCGCTTGAGGATCCTTGCCACGTTTTACTTTTTGCAATACAGACCATAGAACATATATTGCACATAAAAAGTGAAAATGAAATTTACGACAATGTGAAAAATACGATGATACTTAATTGCTGTAATTTTTTTCAGGGTTCCTGCGCGATGTCACGGGGCAGTGGACGGATTCGTTCTTTGTGACAGCTGCCTTGGCATTGGTCACATCCATCATAAACCTCGCGGAACCGTGGGCTTCCAGACACGATCACAAACAGACGTGTGACAAACTCTAGCCGGATGTGTTACGTGGCCCGCCAACTTGCAGTGACAATGACGACGTTGTTGACGATTTGTTTTGTTACATACGCTTGCTGGCAGCATAATACATATTAATTCCTTTAAACTGTCTTAAAAATGGGTTTGTTGTTAGTTGGTTGGTTTGGTTTGGTTGGTTGGTTGGTTGGTTGGTTGGTTTGTTGGTTGGATGGATGGATGGATGGATGGATGGATGCATGGATGGATGGATGCATGAATGGAAGGATGGATGGATGGATTGATGGGTGGATGGGTGGATGGATGGATGGAAGGATGGATGGACTGATGGATGGATGGATGGATTGATGGTTAGTTATTTGGTTATTGAGTGAGTAAGTAAGTGAGTCAGTGGGTGCGTGGGTGAGTAGGTGGGTGGGTGGGTGGTGGATGTGTGGGTGGATAAGTCAGTCAGTGAGTGAGTGAGTCAATCAGTCAGATAATTTGTCATTTAGTTAGCACATTAGTTGCTCAGTTACTATGTCAGTTGTTAGCTGCACAATTATGATGGTAATAATAGCTTTGGTAATATTTATATTTTTACTTTTATACATTATTCTATATACAGGGGGCACAACTAACACAAACAACTTATACGGAATTAGTTGAATCAACGACAACCGTTCATAATATTCGTCATGTCTTGGACGTGCCTAAACATATGCATTAGTTTTTTCTTTGACCGTGGCAGAGACTCCGCTAACTCCGCTAACGCCTATATCTAACTTGTTTCGATAAATAACACGAGTTTCAAACTATTCTTTAGTGTCAACTACCCCCGGGCTCTCCTGCTGTGGCGCTGGAAGTGACTTCGTATGGACGACGTAAATGGTCATAAAAAGGAACAACAGACTATAGATGTTGTCAACGTGCGTCATACAGCTACGTCATACAGCTACGGCTGTAGTTAACGCAACCCCACGAGTTATCTGCTCTCTATTGAATTCATTCCTACTCAATCAATCTAAGTGCAATTGGTGTGACCTGTCGTCCGGCTACTACAACAACATCAAGAGTAATATATGATGTTAGTTTTAGAGCACACATTATGATGGTTTATTATAGAAACGTTGGTACAATCCGTACAATGATACGATACATACAAACATTGTCATAGTTCCTATAATGAGGGTTTATTATAGAAACTGTGGTACAATATAGACAATGATAGCAAGTTTTATTGAACGAAACTGTGACCGCACACTCGGAACCGAAATTAATCTCATATCAGAACTCGACTAGTCATCACTCAGGGATTCTGAATTGCCACACTACCTTTAATACATTCTAAAAAAAAAACTAGATGCTGAACCAGCGCCCGTAATACGCGCCAACCATAGCTATACCATGATCACTGAGGCAGAGAGACAGGGGGGATGTCACGCGAACTGTCTCTCTATCACGACTGAATCCATCAGTTGTATTTACACATGACGTCACCGACGATAACAAAATAACCTGGGATTCAACGCGTCCATACGAATAAGTGTGCGTGTGCATGCATGTGCGTGGCATTAACCAAGCACGCCCATTTATAGGTTTGTATGCTTCACAACAAATGAGACGCGAATATTTTTTCGCCGGCTTATGTCAACACGCAATAGACTCGCTTGAGTTTTGTCACTACACTAATCTACCTCGGGTGACTCACAAACTCGCGTTGTGCAACTATCCAGTTTGGCCTGTAATCGACGTGACATGTCGCTGATTCGCACCACTCGTATAACCTTTTCACATATAGAACACATAACACATGAGCAGAGCAAAACCACTGACAGCTATGCTGGGGATATATGATTATGCTTCTTTAGGGCTCATGTCATACGAATAACGTACGTGTGGTTTTGAGACGGTCCCCATGTGGCAATGTTTTACTGCCTGGAAAATGTTGAACAGGGACAAAATCATTGTTCAACACTCTGACACATATGCTGTGCCCATATTAAAGTAAACGAATATGTTATGTTCTATTTGGGCCGGTCGAAATTCGGCTAACATGACAACAATTATCCGCCTCTTTATACAATGACATTCTGATATATTATACAATTTTGTTTTAAGCATATTCTCTGCGAAAACGAGTACTTCTTGATATCCAATCTACACACAATATGGTACTCCGTGTGTGACTGTGTCATCTTGTTCCACTATCTTTCTTGAGTGAGAAAAATATATTTCTATTAATATTTTCGTACCCATTCGATATCCTAAAACGTTAGTTTAATCTCCACTTAACCCCCTTGTCTCTAGGGTTCTTAAACCACATTATTTTCTGTTATGGCAGTACATGGGACAATGTCTTCTATTTTATTGTTTAAATCCAAGTTCCAGTGCCCTGTGTGTAGGCATATGCATTTCCCAAAATTGAATAGCATCATCCATTGTTCAGACCATTTAGACCATTAGAGGTCCTAGTAATCAGTCAATCTTAATTGTTTGACTTATGGCGGAATTCCGTCCACTCCAGGTGATTTATTATCCATAATTTTCTTAGCTACCATGGAGTTACCATTAACGTCCCTAAATAGTCCGATTTAGCCTCTTGGAACTTATGTACTGGTAATGAACTAATATCCTCTCTAAAAAACACTGAACTGAAGTACCGATTTAGGTATACCGCTATTAAAACAACCCTGTTATATATTAAATCATCATCACCAGCACTAGAACCATGCTTTAAAAATACATTTTAAGCTTTTACAACTTTTCGAATAAATCCAATGGGTACTTTTGGTCCGCCACGTCGACTAAAATATACTGGGTGGGTACCACCAACCTGCACAGTACAAATATACTGGGTGGGTACCACCAACCTGCACAGTACAAATATACTGGGTGGGTACCACCAACCTGCACAGTACAAATATCTATCTAGTCGTTATAAATTAATTACAAACAATTACTAATTATCACATAATTAATATACGTATTGTAAACCGTGGCCCACATCTGCACATGCACCTTAGGCAAACCTAACGTTAAATCGTGTCTCCCTTTTCACTTTCCTCGCTCATAAAATAGTAGGGCTGTCATGACGAACTCCATGAACAAACTGAACATATGACAAAACTCATATATGACAGCAAACAACCCTGTCTTACTCCTTTCGAAATAATTTTCCTTGATCGTTAAGTCGGGCTATTTAGGCAAATGTGCATAGCAGTATGTCATAGTACAGGGGTCGGCAACCTGCGGCCCGCGGGCCAACTGCGGCCCGCGTAGCTATTTCAAGCGGCCCGCGGACTGACAGCGATATTGTGCAAATTGCGGCCCGCCCCTGTCACATTGGTATAAAAAATAACATTTCCACGTGATGAACATAATAATATACCAAATATGTATTTTTACTTCCTTTAATATTTAATGAATTTACTTTTGCGTATGCAGACATGAAAGTATGCAGCGCGGCCCTCCTAAGGAACACACCATTAAACAACTTTAGCTTGTATTTAATATGTTCACATTGTGGACAGATCTGTGCGTTACCCATTGGAAAACTACTTTCAGTAAATAAACAACCTAACTAAGTTGCATTTGAAAAATAGTAAATATCCCAAAAAGCCATCTTGCCCCATCCTTGGGGCAAGACGGTCCTCTACCTGGGGTAACACGGTCTATAACCCCACACGGTCTGTAACCCCACCGTGGACCCCGAATTTGGGCCTGCTTAAACCTACTTAGAATTGCTTTGACAATTCTCAAGAAACATTAGGCGAACAATGTCAGTGAATGAGTATCAACGTGTTGTTTGTTTTGCGTTACCGCCGACATCAATCGCTGTCGCTCGCTTCGCTTCGATGGTTTGTAAATTGCAATCGAGATTCACAAATACACCTCGCGTAAGAATCAGATAAACAGTTTTAAATGCATTTAGTATGCAATGCCAACATAACACTTGGGTGAAATGACATGCTTCCATTACATCGTAAATTTAATCGTTTTCGCGACGCGAAACCAACATGTCAAATTCCTAACCAAAGGCTCTACCGGTGCGCGAAAATACGAATTCGTCAATCGCACATGTTAAGTGTTGCGTAATACATTTATGCTTCGGTCGAGTTCAGTTGAAAGACGAAGTGAAACAATTATTAATTCTACCTATTGTCGTTTTCTGTTTTTTTATCAGCTTACATACTACGTTTGTCAAATCATAATTTATACGTTTTCGGCTTCTCAGGTCCAGGTTATTATTTTCGATTCGTAGGCCTATTGGTCCAGTACATCATAATCGTAGTAGATCTATTCCATAACGGTTTACGTACATGTATTTTATTCAGTTCATGAGTCAAGAGTGTGTGTGACATTTAAAAATAATACACGTTGATGCTAGTATACTCGTTTAATAAGTTCCATAAACTGCATATTGGCGTATAAGTCAGTGCTGCAAGCACACGGGGCTTCGACAGCGTTCTTTGGCTTGGTGCAGCGGGCGGCGATCGCTGTTGTTTAGTAGCTCCCTGGTGGCAGATATGAGAACACCTAACCCGCCTCGCGTACAGCGCGGTCCGAAGTCGTGGACCCCGACTACCGAGTTATAACGAGGCTTGACTGTATGAACGAACTATTGCCTGAAATAAAAATGTATATTATATACAAATGGTATGATAGTAATATATCAGGCCATTATGGTTGTTAAATTTAAATGGGAGTTAACATATAATACATACCTTGCAATCCATACATAATCTAATATTGGTTTAGTGATATTCCATCATAATTACAGCCTACGGGCTAGCAGAACGTAAATTATGCAATGTTCCTATTATATTCAATGCACTAAACATAATTGGTCATGTGTAATACATTTGACAAAGTGTGTCCATGTGAGTGTGGGATAAGACATAGGGACCGTCTTGCACCATATGCATGGGGACTATCTTGCCCCAGAGACGTGTGTCTTAATAAGATGTAAACAAAGCACAACATACTATTCCACATTTTGTATTGTTTTATCTGTCAACTGATTAATACTATTATAATGTCATCAATTAAGTCCATGATTCATGATTCACACCGTTGTCTGGCGAGTTTCACTATTTTACTATTGGCAAAATATTATATCAATGCATATAAAAGTTTAAAAACACACTGATTTAATTACGTCTGTCTCGTGTTGCTGAACTTTCGGGTGGGTATCAGATAGAATTAGCTTAATTTTGCACCAGATTTTGAACGTTCAGAGTTATATATTTTGAGTACGTGGTGGGGGCCGTTTTACCTCCATGGACGGTGTTGCCCCAGGTTACCCTACTACCTTATTTGTGTTTGAGTGATTATGTGTTGTTTTGACTAACGTTCGTCGCCTGCCAGCGAAATGGCGAACGGAGTTGTACGCTGATGGAAAAGGTTCAAGACTAAGGAGGTGCCAAGCAAAGCTCTTCAGGGCACACTCCATCATCCAACGGGAAAGCCCGTGTGGCAAGTCGATGAAAATGCAGAACGTAATAAGGGTCGCCGTGAAGACTAAACTGTGTTCGCTCTCGCTGTCTAAACTAC
>SDWI01001990.1:30374-55803 GCA_009193005.1 Lamellibrachia luymesi
TGACCTATATACCCAGATGTCTTTGCAGCCGCGATGTGAACCATGAGTGTGGGTGTTTTTGTATGACCTAGATCAGGACGCCAATGTTCAATTGTATGGCTCCAGGCAGAAACACATTGCCAAAGCGGATACCGTCGCAAAATTCCGGTATGTCATTCGTATGACATGAACCCTAAGAAAACTTAATTAGCTATACCCATCATAGCTGTCAGTGGCACATGTATGTCCCTCCATTAACTGCTCTGCGGTCTTGTTCTATTCGTGCGTTATGTGCTCTATATGTGAACAGTTTATATGAGTGGTGCGAACCAGCGACCCGTAACGTGAATGACAGACGAAGCTGAATAGTTCATACGGTGAGTTTGTAAGTCACCCGGGGTAGAGCAGTTTGACCTGGACATCGGTCACTGACAGAAGGAAGGAATCTTGCAACATGCACGAGAATATCGATAAGCTGAGAGGCGCACCCATAGACAAAGGCTGGGCGTGGATGTGTCTACTCGGTAAGATAACTGCCTTGTTCATATTTACACCAGTATTGTACACGCACTGACTGCATTAGAAATATATTAACAAATAGCTTAACACGGTTAACTTTTTTGCTGGACCTTGCGCAGCACATGAGCCCTGCACATTATTTTTGGGGGTCAAATGGACTTCAGACAACCTCTAAATTTTACGTTTCATTATTTTCGTTTCATGGTAGGCGCCTACGTTTATAGAGAACACCACACCTATAGGCGTCATGGTGCGGTGACAAAACTCCGGCAAGTTCATTGTGTCGTGACACAAACCGATGGTAAACAATTCGTGTTTTTTTCAAATAATTATACGAGATGTTGGCGTAGTAGCACAAATAACCGGACAAGGCCGTAGATGAGTTGTGCTACACCGCCAGCCGTCGAGTACGATTACAGGGGGTGCACTTCGCAATGGTGTCATTTAATATTTCTTTCATACGCCTTATACCTAGTTAAAGGTTGGGACTGTGTTCTGTGTCGTTGCAGTCGGTTGTCATTCGGTTTAAAATAATAACATTTTCGTCTGTTGCTCCGAATTAAGTGGAGAAAAATTACCGACGATGCGTATTATACATCAACAGCTTATTTTTAGGGCATACATATCTTGGATACACTTCAATCTAATCCAGAGTCAAAATACAACCCAAAACCTGCGAGATGCACATAACTTAAAATCACTTCACCCACCAATTCCATTGACCGATATTCGGGTGATAGGATTTGATAACCGTTTAATGAATCTAAAACCATACAAAGCGGTAGGCCGTGACCAATAAAAAACCTTTTATTTTGAAAGAACTGCATCACGAACTAGCCCCAATATTGACACATATTGTCAAGATATTTTATCATCAGTAAACATACAAAAAGACTAAACAAATTTAATGTTACTCCAATTTTCAAAAAAGGACAAAGGCATATTGCAGTAAAGTCTGATAACAGATTATTACACAAAAACAACACTATCGAATAAACAACATTATTATTTAATTGATTGAAGACTTTTTAGCAGAGAGTAAACAGGGAGTAGTGGTAGACTGCTAATCATCTCAAAACTCTCCAGTAACATCAGATATGTCAAAAGGCTCTGTACTCGGCCCAGTTATGTTTCTTGGTTACAAAAACGACCTCCCTGATAATATCAAATTAAACGTACGACTTTTTGTTGATGATACCATAATTTCTTGAAAAGTACAAACCAGAAATTACATTAATCAATTACAATTTAAACGAATAAGTAGCGTGGTAACAAGAATAACAGATGGCATTCCGTTCAATAAAATGTCACATTTTAGATTAGAAATAAATACTAAACATACTGATTCTATAAAATAGTAGCAAATCGCCGTCTACAGAGAGAGACGTACATCTGTATCACCAACCGCCTATCGTTTCCACAATGCGTACATTTCACGACGACGGTCAAATATTGGCGATACTGAGCCGATGACAATATGACGCCCAGGTTTTTATCAATTGATCAACTGATCAGTTATTGCAACAATCGAATTGTATAGCTACCCAAATTACGGGTAACTAATCAAAGTCGTAATACTGAAAATGACACAGTGAATAATTGTGTTGACTCATTGTGGATCCTCCTAAAATAAACGCAAAACAACCTAACGGTTTCTACCACGTCGATAACTTCGAAAATTACACCTCAAATATTGTCTTTAACCCGATAATATACCGCTAAAGNCTAGATCAAAACCCATTTCTATGGCGTGCCTTCTTCGCCGGCGTGTTAATAGACCAAGTAGTGATCAGAAAGACAGAAAGGGTTGTGTTGTGTGGGTATCAATCGGTTTTAGGACATGGTTAAATATATAGCCGAAGGGGTGTGTATGTCTAAAATTGTAAGTTACTGGAGAGAGGTATTACTTTAGATCCGTACATACAATACCTGCTTGCCAGCCTACCAGCCTGCCTGCCTGCCTGCCTGCCTGCCTGCCTGCCTGCCTGCCTGCCTGCCTGCCTGCCTGCCTGCCTGCCTGCCTGCCTGCCTGCTTGACCGATCCGGACGAAACAGCGCAAGGTGACCCAAGGGGCCTTTCTGACTGACATGTGGATCGGATGTGGAACCATCCGCACGGAACCCCGTGGGTGAGGATCACAATTTCAAGAAAGCTGTAGAGAAGTTGCAATCGTGGAATTATTTTGTGTTCTGTGTCATCGTAAATATGATAATTATGCCTACACGTTTGTCGCTGGGTGAATGAAGCAATGTTTACTTGACAATTTATTAAAGATTGTCCGTACCCTACCAAGGTGTCGGGTGGACGCCAGACGCCTCACGTTTGTTTTTGTGATCAGATGATAGTGTGACAAGGATTTGCATAGTTTTTGTACTGCTGTAAACTCTGATGTCTATTAGCACGTGTTGCACTGACTGTGACGCAAACGCATCCGGCGTGTTCGCATAATCAGATCAGGTTTTGTTGTGTTCCAAATAATCACGTTTACTTGAAACTAATGACTTGTGGGTCACGGCGTCCTCGGAGTAGCGGGGACTATTCCACTACGCATAGGTCAGTAATAGAGACAGTTGCCGTCGATAACAAGTGCTGAAGTAAACCATTGGTCAACCGGTACATCAGACGTCCAGTGCGTAACCAGGGATACAAACAACTCTTCCCTGAACACTCCATGTTGAACAAGCCGTAACTGTACATTTTATCAGTTCGAACTATACGCTGAATTTCAGAATGCCGGGATCAAATTAACACATTCTGGTATCTATTTAATTTGATATGTCTTGCTGCAGCTGAGGAGACACATCACTGCTGCTACCTGTGATACTTCCTCCGCCTCTTCTGCCCGTACAACCCATAGTGTTCCCGACGGCAGCGACCCGTCTGTTGCTCCAGTTGCGATGGAGTTTTTATTGGCCTCACATTTAGTATGCCTATTTTGTTAATTATCTCCTGTCCTCATCGACACCATGTCGTCTAGAAATTGGTTGCAGAATTCCCTTCGCCACAAAGCTTCCGGCAGGTCATACATCTTGATGAATAGTTAGGCGGATAAGCACATGGAATAGGCAATATTGTGCACTTTTGTATTGAATAGTGATACTTTGAATACATATGCCACTTGGGTCCCCGGAGGTTTTCTGATATGGTGCCAATTGAACAGCCCCCGTAGTAGACAACTTATCTACTACATATTACAAAATATACTTTTGATTTTCTCTGACATTCACACCCGCCATCTACGTCAAACATATACCTAACGCGTCGTGAAATCTGCAGTTGTACGTGACTTTTGTTGGGCGAAGATGCCTTTGACATTGGCTTTGCACTACCAAAACTTGACTGGATAGTGCAATAATTCATAAGTTCTTGCTTTTTTTCCATTTCAATGCCGGGGAACTGGGCTAATATATAAATTAGTAGTGTGTGAATGTGTATGTTCCCCACATCTCCTTCAGTTTCGCATGTGTGAGGCTAAAACAATATGGGCGTGCCTATGGGGATGGATCGAAAATTAACAAATATTCTAAATTCCCCGATGTGATGTGATATTATAGAAGAACATGGTGGATGTTTGACGTAAATTGCGTAACCCAGAACAGCAGGTATTTGGTTTAGTGGTGTTTGATGTTGCTGTTGCTGTCTTTGTATCTGCAGCTGTCTCTGTCTCTGTCATCTATGTCATCTATATATCTATGTCACTGTCTATGTCCCTGTTTCTGTCGTTGTCGATGTCTCTCTTGCTGTTATTGTCGCAGTTTCTGTTTCTGTCTCTGCCACTGTCTCTGCCACTGTCTCTGCCTCTGTCTCAGTCTCTGTCTCTGTCGATGTCGCTGTCTCTGTTTCTCTTGCTGTCACTGTTGCTATCTCTGTCACTGTCGCTGTCTCTGCCACTGTCATTATCGCCGTCTCTTTCACTGTCGCTGTCTCAGTCTCTCTCACTGTCGCCGTCTCTGTCACTGTCGCTGTCCATCTCTCTGTCACTGTCTTTGTCGCTGTCACTGTCTCAGTCTTTGTCGCTGTCACTGTTTCTCTCGCTGTCACTGTCTCTGCCTCTTTCGCAGTTTCCGTCTCTTGCATTCTCATTGTCGTTGTCTCTGTATCTGTCGTTGTCTCTCTCGCTATTTATGTTGCTGTTTATGTCTATATCGCTTTGTATGTCTTTGTTAGTGTCGCTGTATATGTCACTGTCACGGTCGCTGTCTCTGTCGCAGTCTCTGTTTCTGTCACTGTCTCTGAATATGTATCTATATCGCTTTGTATGTCTTTTTCTGTGTCGCTGTATGTGTCTCTGTCAGTGTTGCTGCCACTGTCTCCGTCACTGTCTCTGTCGCTGTCTCTGTCGCTGTCTCTGTCTCAGTATGTGTCTCAGTCTCAAGCAAAACATGTTTTGCTCTTTCGTTTTATCTTTTATATGGATTCCATTAATACTGTAGTGAGTTGGGAATTTGTTTTCCATTTTTTGTTTGCTCATTATAATCAATTTCGATTTGATCATACATCAGCAATGGTTTCCCATGTTTTCTCTATGTTTTTTCTACATTGATAAAATTATGATTGAAAATAATCTGCTTTGGCTTTTCGTTTCAAGTGTCTTTCCTCCTTCACCTTGATCTTAAGTTCAGCTTGTTTTACGTTATATGCATTTGTGTGAGGATTATGTAGGTCATAGATTATAATACGTCTGTTGATACAGCTTGGTCAAACACTTGGGGCCAATCTATATTTTCAAGTTCACCAAGGAAGCTATATTTTGCTCCCTGTAAATGATATTGTGCAAATTGTTTCTATTTTATTAGATATATTATTTTAATTATATGAAAGATAGTAGAACCAGAGGACAAGGTCACACACAGAATAGAACATTGTGTGTAGATTGCATATCAGGAAGTACTCATTCGACAAAAATAAATGAATGGAACAAATTATCTACATTTTGTGCAAATGCTAGCAGCGTGGATATGTTTATAAACAAAATTGACAAATACCTCAGAAGTGCGAGTTACACAATTATTGGACTCTCCATAAGCCAATGGTTTATGTCAATTATGGCTTGTCCGCTTGCCAACTGGGTGCTTTGCTTTGACTGGCAGTACAGGTAAACCTTATTAAATCGATTTAATAATATAATTAGAGGCGGATAAATGTTGCCATTTTAGCCAAATTTCGACTGGGCCAAATCGAACATAATATACTAGTTTATTTTAATATTGGCACAACATATGTCCAGCAATATTTGCCAGGCAGTGACCGGTTGACCGTCTCAAAATCACTGGTACATCATTCGTATGACAAAAACTCTAAGGAAATTTAATAATCTATCCCCATCATAGCTGTCTGTCCCACTGTATCATGTTTCCACTAACTGCTCTGCGGGTTTGTTCTACTGATTCCTTATGTGTTCTATATGTGAACAGTTTATACGAGTTCCGAATCAGCGACCCGTAACCTCTACTACAGGCTGGATAGTTGCACAAGGCGAATTTGTCACCCGGCGTAGAGCAGTTTGACCTGGGCATCGGTTCCTGACAGAAGGAAGGAATATTGCAACATGCACGAGAATATCGATACGTTGAGTGGCGTACCGATAGATAAAGGCTAGTCATGTATATGGTTACTCGCTAAGATTTTGTTCACATTTACTACACCAGTAATAGACTGACTGCATTAGAAGTGTATTAACGAATAGCTCAACATTCGCTTTTGTCACTACACGATGAACTTTTTTGTTGGACCTTGCGCAGCACATGAGCCCTGCACGAGATTTTTGTTGGGGTTAAATGGACTTCAGACAACCTTTAAGTTTCATTATTTTGTTTCACGGTAAACATCACACCTATGTGCGTCATGTTGCGGTGATAAAAACTCCGGCCAGTCTATTGTGTCGTGACATAAACCGATTCTAAAATGTTCGCGTTTATTTTGTCGTTGAGTATACAGACCTACCGAATGGGTGTATCTTTGTAAGTCCACCTCAACTACGCATGAGATTAACGCCACAATCTGTTCAGCTGTATGTATTGTTATCACCTTCGATACATCAGCTTATACTAGTAGGAGCTACGGCTGGTATGTACACAAAAGGTTCTTAGCCAGTCAAAGTTATGTTTTCAAAATCCAACAAACATGTCGCATGTGCGGTATTTTACCTCGTTGCCATAGGCGTTTGGCGATGGGCGACATTTTGTTAGCGGGACCGGACATGCAGCAGATGCTCGGCCGTATTGAACTTCACTTTCGCCTAGGGCTCTGAACATTCCGGAATTATACCAGTTTGTTTGTGAAAATGTTATATTTCAGTTATCTATGTAATAGTAGCAACTCGTACAGGCGATTTTACTCGCTTCGAGAAAACTGGTTTCGCTGCGATCTCGACCAGAGAAGATAGCAATAGTGGTGTGGTGTTTACAATGGTGTGGTGGTTACAGTGGTGTGGTAGTTACAGTGGTGTGGTGGTTACCCAGGCCTGTTTGGAAATGTCAAGTCACCGGAAGTGGCAACAGCTTACTGAAATGGCAGCAGCTTCCTGAATACGTCCCTCCTAAACGTTATGCCTAGTACAACCGATGCCCACGTCAAACGGCTTTACCTCGGAGGACTCACTAACTCGCGTTATGCAACTATTCAGTTTGACCTGTAATTGGCGTTACGGGTGGCTGATTCGCAACACTTGTATAGCCTGTTCACACATAAAACACGTAACGCAGGAGTGGAACAAGACCACAGAGCAGTTAATGGACACATGTGCCACTGACAGCTTTGCTGGGGATAGATAATTATGTGTCATTAGGGTTTATGTCATACGAATGACGTACCAGAGATTTTGAGACGGTCCCGTGTGGCAATGTTTTACTGCCTGGAAAATATTGTTGAACAAGACCATAGTTCAACACTCTGGCACATATATCCTGTGCCCATATTAAAGTAAACTAATATATTATGCTATATTTGGGCGGGTCGACATTCGTCTAAAATGGCAACAATTATTCGCCTCTATATACTACGACAGGCTACTCACACTTTCGCTTGTTACCCGATCTAACAATCAAAGTCGAGATTTTCGCAAAATAGCATTATTGAGAGTCAAATAATTGTTCATGTATCTGTAACCCGCCCTTCTGAGATATTTATTTAAAAAATGTTTTACGCATATTCAAGGTGCTAGCATTTACACAGTCTGTAGATAATTTGTGCCATTTATTTATTTTTCTCTATGAGAACGAGTACTTACTGATATCCAATCTGCGCACAATGTGTTACTCCGTGTGTGACCGTGTCCTCTGGTTCTACTAGCTTTCTTGAGTGAGAAAAATATATTGCAATCAATATTTTCGTACCCATTCAATATCTAAAAACTTCAAATGAATCTCCATTAATAATTTGCTGTTATATACATTGGACAATTTCTTCTATTTTATGTTTTACATACAAGTTGCAGTGTCTTGTGTGTAGGCATTTGCATTTCCCAACATTGAATAGTATCAGCCATTGTTCAGACCATTTAACTAACTTGTCGTTAAATGTTGTTGATCTCCATTATTTTAACCTATCTAAACACTGTTGTGTCATCCGCAAATCTCAGTACCTTGTTTGCTATGCTATCGTCTTTGATATATATTAAGAATACTAGAGATCCTAATAACCAGACAATCTTAATTCTCTGACTTGTTTCTGATGTTTGGTTCTTACCATTAAAATGGAATGACTCCCTCTTTTAATGAAGACAATTTGACACTCTTTCAAGTTGCGTACTGATTTGTTCTACTGTATCTATTAATATTTTATGGCCAAATTCCATCCACGCTAGGTGATGTATTATCCTTCAAAACCTTTCTTAGCTACCATGGAGTAACCATTAACTGCCATACATAGTCGGATTGGCCTCCTGGAACTTAGATAACGGTAATGAACTAATAACCTATCTGGTAACCACAGAACTGAAGTACCGATTTAGGTCTACCGCTATAAAAACAACCCTGTTATATATTATATTTCCAGCACAGTCATCTAATGACCAAACTTGTATTGTATGTTCTGTTTACGCCTATAAAACCTCCACATAGTTTAGTTGTGTTATTTTTTTTATAAATGTTTCTTTCCGGACACATACAACAACAGTACAGCGACAGAGACAACGACATAGACACATGCATCGACACAAAGCATATATAGGGATAGAGAGACAGTGACCGAGACAGAGACTGAGACAGTGACAGAGAATGAGACTGAGACAGACACTGAGACAGTAACAAAGACACACACGGCGACACAGACATATACTGATACAGCGACTGAGACAGAGACTGGGATATAGATTGGAACGGAGTCAGAGACTGAGACTGATACGGAGACAGAGACAGCGACAGAGCCAGATACAGAAATATATCCTGAGAAAGAGACATATATAGCAACACAAACAGACAGACAAAGCGACATAGGCAGAGACAGAGATATGTACAGAGACAGTGACAGAGATAGAGGTAGAGAACGCAACAGAGACATAGACAGAGACAGCGACAGACACGGCGACAGAGACAGACACAGCAGCAGAGTTTGCGACAGTTATCTATGTAATAGTAGCAACTCGCACGGGCGGTTTTACTCGCTTCGAGAAAATTGGTTTCGCTGCGATCCCAACCAGAGAAGATAGCAATAGTGGTGTGGTGTTTACAGTGGTGTGGTGGTTACAGTGGTGTGGTAGTTACAGTGGTGTGGTGGTTACCAAGGCCTGTGTGGAAATGTCAAGTCACCGGAAGTGGCAACAGCTTACTGAAATGGCAGCAGCTTCCTGAATACGTCCCTCCTAAACTTTATGCCTACTACAACTTGAAGCGAATTCAAAGGCAAAAGTTTGCTTGTACCATTATGGTTCAAATACACTGGACTCGTTCTTATCTTACATATCAACTCTGTCGCAAACTCTGCTGCTGTGTCTGTCTCTGTCGCCGTGTCTGTCGCTGTCTCTGTCTATGTCTCTGTTGCGTTCTCTACCTCTATCTCTGTCACTGTCTCTGTCCATATCTCTGTCTCTGCCTATGTCGCTTTGTCTGTCTACGTGTCTGTTTGTGTTGCTGTATATGTCTCTGTCGCTGTCTCAGGAACTATTTCTGTATCTGGCTCTGTCGCTGCCTCTGTCTCCGTATCAGTCTCAGTCTCTGACTCCGTTCCAATCTATATCCCAGTCTCTGTCTCAGTCGCTGTATCAGTATACGTCTGTGTCGCTGTGTGTGTCTTTGTTACTGTCTCAGTCTCATTCTCTGTCACTGTCTCAGTCTCTGTCTCGGTCACTGTCTCTCTATCTCTANCTGTCTCAGGATCTATTTCTGTATCTGGCTCTGTCGCTGCCTCTGTCTCCGTATCAGTCTCAATCTCTGACTCCGTTCCAATCTATATCCCAGTCTCTGTCTCAGTCGCTGTATCAGTATATGTCTGCGTCATTGTGTGTGTCTTTGTTACTGTCTCAGTCTCTGTATCAGTCTCATTCTCTGTCACTGTCTCAGTCTCTGTATCAGTCTCATTCACTGTCTCAGTCTCTGTCTCGGTCACTGTCTCTCTATCTCTATATATGCTTTGTTTGCTATGTCTCTATCTGTGTCGATGCATGTGTCTTTATCGCTGTCTCTGTCACTGTACATGTCACTGTTGTTGTCTGTGTCTGGAAAGAAACATTTGTAAAACAAAATAACAACTAAACTATGTGGAGGTTTTATAAGCGTAAACAGAACATACGATACAAGTTTGGTCATTAGATGACTGTGCTGGAAATATAATATATAACAGGGTTGTTTTTATAGCGGTAGACCTAAATCGGTACTTCAGTTCAGTGGTTACCAGATAGGTTATTAGTTCATTACCGTTATCTAAGTTCCAGGAGGCCAATCCGACTATGTATGGCAGTTAATGGTTACTCCATGGTAGCTAAGAAANAATGACCAATGGCGTTTCTGGTGGATACCACAACAATCGTGTGTTGACATAGATCATGAGGAACAAATGTATATCCATAATAATCCTGGACAGAAATTATTGAACAAGTTAACGTGTGCGTGGATAATATATCGCACAAACACAATTTGTTTTCTTGTTATCTAACACAAATTACAGCGCTAATTTAAGTTCAATACGTAACGATAGAAGTAAATCCTAACGATAAGTTATTCGAATAGTGTCAGCGCCGGGATGAAAACTAATATTGTGAAATGATTAATTGTACTGTGTGCGCGTCTTAAAAACACCCCTTCCAAATCGCCCGTCGGATAATGTCATCAAACATCACGTAGCCATTGTACGCCTACATGGCAGCCTATTACACGGTGTCGTATATTATCTATGATTTTTATGTTTTAAGGCTATTATTACATTTTTTACACACTACGCCAAGAAAGAACAGTGATTGAGGTGGAATCTTTATTTTGAAGAATCCTACAACTTTTTTAATTTTTAGACACTTTTATCTATGAGCAGGCATCACAAGAAGAGATAGTGACCAGTCAACCATGACGTCTGCCTTTCAATATTCAGCCAAGGCCCTCCACCGGCTGGCTGGCAGTGTATTTGGAAAGCCAGTCAGCAAACCATTGTGGCATGCATTGACTACCAACGGCATTTCAAGAGTGCAGCCGACAAGACGAGGCCAAAGAGACGGAACGGATTTGTGCAGACCGATTGCAGTCATAGTGTCTGCCTTCAGATGCAACCTTTGTGCCAATTGTATGACTGCCCTCCACATGGACTTGTTACGCGGCACAGCTTCAAGTATGCACCGTGACTGCGCAACGTCGTGTGCTGCAAGTTCACCAGCGGCATCAACAGCAACAATATCAACAACTACAACAACGACAACAGCCGCAGTGACTGCAGCGATGGCGGCAGCTGCAGCAACAGCAACAACAACGGCAATAGTAGCTGCGATAACACCAACGGCAGCAGCAGCAGCAGCAACAGCAACCGAGAACGGCGATGATGTGTTTGACGTTTGCGATGCCAGGACAGGCGTACACCAAACTGGCGTTAATCTAGACAATCCGATCCGTGTTGAGCGAGTGAATACGTCCCCACGCCGGTCAATGGACATCCAATTCGCTCTCGTTAATCCATGTTCTGTGCGGAATAAGACACGGACATCGGTGACGACGTAGTGACTAATGACATTGCTGTCGTTCTGATGACATAGACTTGGCTAACATCTTGTGATGCGGTTAAACGCGCGGAACTGACGCCCGGTGGCTTCAATCTAAAGGACAATCCGAGACCGTCCGGCAGAACTGGTGGCGGGGTTGGTGTACTTTTGAAGACTGGTATTCAGTGTAAAGTTCTTTCGTATGGAGAACTCAACTCCTTTGAGTATGGTAATTATGAATTATTATGTCAGTCGAGGCCACGCCATTGAACATTGGCGTTCTGATTTAGTCATACAACAACATCCACACGCACGGTGCACATCACGGCTGCAAGGACAAAGCACACGTGTGTATATTGGTCATAAAAAATATCACTACTTGGCCTATTAACACACCAGCGCCGAAGGCACACCACTGAAATGGGTTCTTATCTAGGTCATGCAGCGCGGCTGTAAGGACAGAGTATATATGGGTATATAGGTGTACCAGACAAAGTACATATGGGTGTATATATCGTTAGGATTTACTTATATCGTTACGTATTGAAATTAAATTAGCGCTGTAGATAGCAAGAAAACAAATTGTGTTTGTGCGATGTATTATCGATGTACGGTATTTGACCGCGTTGCTGCAGGCGTTTGGCGATGGGGACATTTTGTTAGGGCGACCGGAAATGCAGCAGATGCTCGGCCGTATTGAACTTCACTCTCGTTTAGGACTCTAAACATTCCGGAATTATACCGGTTTCTTTGTGAATATTTACTATTTCGGTGATCTGTGTAATAGTAGCAACTCGCACAGGCGGTTTTGCTCGCTTCGAGAAAACTTGTTTCGCTGCGATCCCGAACAGAGAAGATAGCATCAGTGATGTGATGGTTACAATGGTGTGGTGGTTACACAGGCCTGTGTGATGCGTCTAGTGCCGTAGTGTAGTGAGTGAATAGTTGGTAGCGCATGCGCTTCACGCTCTCGCTTTCAGCTTCGACCGCCAGCTAGCCCCCTCAAAGGGGTGAAAAGAGACATGAGTGCGCAAGCCTCCCCTCTCCCCTGCTGGTACATAGCCTCTCCATATACAAGACCCTAGCATGACCTCCTCGTGGTACACCGTAGTAACTGGGCACCTTACGGCTCCAGGCTAACATGCTAGGGATCTAGAAGGACAACTCTGATTATAATATCTGGGTAGACCCAATTCATTAGCTTTGACAGACAGTGGGTTTAGGAGAAGGATAACTCCGATTTCAAACCATGGGCAGGTCAAGTCCACTAGTCATGGAAGACAGTGATCTAGAGGAAGGAAAACCTGGAAGACAAACCCACCACATGAGTCAGCGTGGGCAGCGCCATGGAGTTCGACTAAATGACCCAAATTACATGCCATTTCACTTGGTAGTAACGAAATTGGCTACCGCGTGCGGGGGAAGCGACGCGCTGGGACTCAGGCACCAGCGATAAATCAATAAAGACCTGGGGGTCGAACAGCAGGAATCGGCTCTTATGCGAAGTCCTGTTTGCCATCCTCAATGACTGAAAACACAGTGGAGGTGGTTGAGCTAATGAAAAGGAGGCAGCTCTTGGTGATGGGGGTCCAAGAAACGAAGTGGAAAGGGGACAGATCAGTGAACCATGGTGAAGGATTTAATATGCTGCATGCAGGGGGAGATGGAAAGACAAATGGAGTGGGAGTGGTGCACCACAGACAGGGAGAACGCAAGAAGACAAGGATGCATTCCGAAGTAACTTGGAAGAAATTATCGGGCATGTGGAGCCGGAGACAGTGTTGATTATGGCAGATGACATGAATGCACATGTGGGAAAGAGGCAGAAAAATGAGGAGAACATAGGAAATTATGGATGGGGCTCAAGAAACAGAGAGGGACAAGACCTGGTGGGGATACTCACCAGAAACCAGTTGGTGGTAATAAACTCCTTCCTCCAGAAGAAAGAGTCACACAAGATAACCTACAGAAGTGGGGACAACAGAACAGAGATAGATCTGCTGATTGTCAGAAGCTGTCAGCGAAACAAAGTTAGAGACTGCAAGGTTTTGGCAGGAGAGCACATAACGAGGCAACATAAACTATTGGTTTATGAAATGTGGATAGGAAGAGACAAACAAAGAAGGAGGAAGCAAAGGCAGGTGATCAGGTGGTGGAAATGTGAAGGAGAGGTGATGGAAAAATACAAAAGCGAAGTCCATAGGAGAAGTTCAGGCTACTTAAAGAACAAAGGGAGGATGTGGAAGCAGAGTAGACAGCATTTAAGGAAGGCTTCGTTGGAACAGCTGAGAAGATATGTGGCCGAACATCAGGAAAGCCCACACAAAGTCGAAAGAAGAAAGAACAGTGGTTGTGGAACCCGGAAGTTGAACAAGCTATACAAGAAAAGAAGGAGGCACTGAAGTGTGTGGAAGAAACGAGTGATGCAGAAAAGACAAGGCTGAAGCAGAAGTACCGGGAGAGGAAGAATGCAGCAAACAAGGCTGTTGTGAAAGCAAGAGATGAGAAACAACAGGAATGGTGCCATAGGATTGAAGACGATGGAGGGAAAAAATTTATTTTCCAGCTGGAAAGAAACAGAGATAGCACTCGAACATCTGCAATGAAGAGAAGTGATGGGACATTGGTCACTGGAGTAAAACAAGTGCTAAGTGTACGGGAGGAGGATTTCAAGAAACTACTAAACCCGGAGGGTGAATGTGAGATAGATATACCACATTCTGTAAGGAGAGGGCTGGAGGTGAGGACAATAACAGAAGAAGAGGTGGAGAAAGCTGTAACGAAGATGAAAACTGGGAAGGCTGTAGGAGTGGATGAAATCTCAGTCAATGGTGAAAGCAAACAGACTAGTGGGAATCAAGTGGCTGACGAGACTGTTTAACGTGTGCTTCACAACAGGAGATACACCAACAGAGTGGCGAAGAGAAGTGATTGTGTCGATATGGAAGGGGAAATGGGACTTCCATGATCCAGGGAGATATAGAGGCATCACATTACTGAGCCAAGCCCTGAAATTGATGGATGCTAGGGTGAGGCATATAGTGGAGAGCAAAATCGGAGAGAATCAGCTGGGATTTAGGAAAGGGAGAAGAACGGATGATGGATTGTTTACCATCAGACAAATTATTGAGAAAAGGAGAGAATTTAGAAAGGATGTAGCATTCGGTTTTGTTGATCTAGAAAAGGCATTCGTCACCGTGCCGAGAGAACTTGCATTTGCTGTCATGGGATGGATGGAGGTTTGAGAGGCAGAGGTCAGAAATGTTGAGGAAATGTACAAGGAGACAACAGCAGTGGTGAGAGCTCAAAGAGAAACATCGGAACCATTTGGAGTGGGAGTAGGACTTAGACAGGGAAGTGCCTTGAGTCCCCTGCTTTTCTTTATGGTGATGAACCTGAACAGTGGAAATGTATCTGAACAGGAAGAACTTAATAAGATACTATGTGCAGATGACCTAGCAGTGGTGGTTGATAACAAAGAGGATTTACAGAAAACATTGCAAGAATGGAGTAACACCTTTAGAAAACATGGCCTCCGAATGAATCTGGAGAAGACAGAAGTAATGTGGATAGGCGAACAAGAGGTGGACCTATATGTAGTTGTTGACGGAAAGACCATTAAACAAGTGACCAGTTTTGTATACTTGGGCGGTACAGTGTGTGAGGATGAAGGAAGTAGTAGGAAATACAGAGGAGAGTGCAAGCAGGTGCAGCAGCGTGGAGGAGAGTGGAAGGCATTATGTGGGACAGAAAACTGAAGAAATAACTAAAAGGAAAAGTGGTGAAAGCCTGCGTGGTACCAGCCAGTATATACTTGTTGGGAACATTGGCACTGACAGAGAGACAAGAGGAGAAGACACAGATAGCAGAAAGCAACTGGGTCCGAAGAATATGCAAACTAACCCAAGAAGATAGAAGGAAGATGAAGGAATTAAGAAAAGAGATCGGCAAGAAAAACCACCTAAAGATGAAAGTAGCCGGAAGCAGAATGACATGGGCGGGACATGTGCAAAGACTGGATGAAGACAGACTGTCAAAAAAGCATATATTCAGTCATTTGTTAATTGCTTTAATTCCACATTAACCCGAAACTACTGATATCATCTATGATAAAAAAAATTGCAGCCGTCCCCCCAAAACGTTTAGGTAACCGACATTAAGTATCTTTCTGTCCCGCTCGCGGTTGTCTATTCTCAAAGACTTACTGATGAACACCTAATTAACAATAATGATAAAAATAGCAAATGCGATACTCAGTGGCAATGGCGTTCATTTCTATCTATATGACAATTACCTAGAAAACTTCATATCAGCTAAAGATATCGAGGACTCGAATCTAAAAAAGGCAATGCTCCTAAACTACACATGGGAAGAAGTGTTTGATTTAAGTGAAAGTCTTGGCATTGTGGCTGATACAACGTATGATGAAACTAAACGTATATTAACAGAACATTTTGTGCCACAGCGCAATATGGAGTTTGAAACATTCGCGTTTCGCCAGGAGGCGCAGACGTCAAAAGAGACTGACTGCGACGTCGCAATCACGTTCTGATTTGACGGGGTCGAGACCGCACCTAACAGGAAAGTCGCAATCACGTTCTGGTTTGGTGAGGTCTGGACGTCACCTAAATGCGATGTTACAATCACGTTCTGGTTCGGTGTGGTCGAGACCGCACCTAATCGCGACATCGCAATCACGTTCTTGCAAGGTGAGGCCAGGATGTCACCATAAAATGATGTGAATATCACTGCATGTTAATGCCACACTTCCGTGTGCGCGCGCACGATAATTGTATATTTCCTGGCATATTTAGCCTATGAAGACAATAGCTAACTGTTAGGTTTAACTGGACGTTTTATTTCATCGCAGGCAGTGCCCTGGTCAACTTCCTAGTTTTGGGCTGCTGCATCAGGTCATTTGGCGTTTTCTTCGAGTTACTGCAGGAGAGGTACAGAGCATCGGCTGTGGAGGTAGCGTGGATCCCGGCCATTGTCGGAAGCGTGGCTCTATTCTCAGGTACCGTAAATCAACGGCCGTTGCTTCAAATCGCTCTTCCGTGATATTGCCAGGATGCCAAATTTAACAAAATGGAATCTAAGACGAGAAGTCCGACATAAAAAGACAACAGCGTCATGAAACATTGGTCTTTGCCTAGGACAAACAATAATGCCTATAGAGCTAGTCTAACAGTATGCGCATGGCGAGGTTTGCGTGCGTGCGTGCGTGCGTGCGTGCGTGCGTGCGTGTCTGAGAGTGTGTGTGTCTGTCTGTGTGGGTGCGTTTAAATGCGAGTGTGCAAGCAAGCCAGTACATCATAGCTACCAGAGCAAATGCTGCACCGATTGTCTTCAAATATTGATATGCCACATTCTGCAACTGCCATACCGTTATCACATTACGCGTGTTGCTTGTCCAGCGATTCCGGCTAATCTCATCTGCAACAAGTTCGGACAAAGAAGGGTTGTGGTCGTCGGTAGTGTCCTCATGAACATGGGTTTTGTGCTGAGCACCTTTGCGAAGGAACTGTGGATGCTGTATTTCACATACGGGATTCTTATTGGTAGGTATGGCGTAAAACTACAAATGACCAACGTGGTGTGAAATTGTTCACAAATAGTATCGAATAGGAAAATGTTAATTTTCAATTGTGTTAAACATCCAAGAAACAAAAAACACCCAAGTAACAACGATTAATAAATAATGTTATATAAGTAGAATATTCTTTCATATTTCATTGAAAATTACATTTGATGTTACGTAATTTATTATAAACGTAAATTGCCTATCTTGCCAGTTGTCCTTGTTAACGACACAAGATTCGACACTTGTGAATGATGGCATTTTCGACGAATTCATGATCAGGTCAGTGAAGAAAACACTACTAGCATATAAAGTGATCGTTCAAAATGTAACTGCGTAACCCATGAACCTCCTTGAAGGGTTACTATCTGTAAACTCCTTTTAAAAGCAATGTAGAACGATTTCAGTTAACCAATACATTCCTGTTAACATTCGGTACAACACTGATGATATCGTTTATTGTAAAGTTACTTTCAGGTTATCCGCGCTACAAACTGTGTATTCCAGTTATCTATTAATTATGTCTGCATATGCTTCAGGTCTTGGTATTGGTTTGAGCTACGTGCCAAGTCTGGTTATCATCGGCTCATATTTCGAAAAAAGGAGAGCCCTCGCCAATGGGATGGCATTCGCTGCCGGTTCTGCTGGAACGTTTGTTTCACCGCCGCTGATAAAATACCTCCTCGCTTCTAACGGACTCGACGGCACGTTCTATATCTTGGGCGGAATTATATTTCACGTCAGCGTTGCCGGTATGCTGTTTCGCCCCCCACAGTTCTACGTATCAAGATACTTGACGAGACAGAAATTACTTCGTCTTAAAACGACAGAAATTCAACCGCAACCAGGCAACGTGATAGATATAACAGAGGATATCAAAACGAATGTCACTGGAGAAATTTCGAAGAAACGTCGAAGTTGCAAACGAGGCGAATGTGACACTATCGTGACTCCCGACGTGGCAATCTCCGTAAATTCAATATCTACGCAACGCGGCGAAGATTACATAATGTACACTATGTCAACTACTACATCAGCCCACGAGAACTCGAATTCAGACAACATAACAGTGTCTGTTATAGACACTTCTACAAATGATGGCGCGACGAACGAATGTGATTCAGAATGCGATACAATCGCTTCGAATGACACCGATGCTAGCCCAGAGGCAAGCACCGATTCATCAGAGAAAGACACGTACGACTGGAAAGTATTAAAGAACCCGCTACTCTACATATATGTAGTCTCTTTGTCGATAGCTGACAGCAGCTTCACTAATGCATTCATAATGGTACCTCCCCACGCCGGCGATATCGGCATCTCGAAGGTCAAAGCCGTCTTCCTCGTATCTGTGATGGGCATTACGGAGGGAATATCCCGTCTGCTGACCGGTTGCCTTGCGGATTTCAACATGATCGATAAGAAGCAAATCTACAAAGCATCGATAGCCTTGTGTGGAGGCCTGTTCTTTGTCTTTCCGTTGGTCAAACAGTATTTGCACTTGGCCGTCGTGTGCGGGTTCTGTGGTCTCTTATCGGGATCGTTCGTTGTGCTGGCGCCAGTCCTGTTAGCAGAGGAACTAGGCAGGGCCAACATCCCTGTCACGTACGGCGTCATGTACAGGTTGGTCATGTACAATTCTAATAAGCTTAATTCATTGTATACACTATACTACATATATAATCTTACTGACATTTTAGGTATTGTACTGTCATTTGTTAACATAAATTGCCAATTGGCTCCGTTGTCTTAAAGGAAGTGTATTGTGTTTTTCCGATGTTTATTTGCTAGATACTGTCTCTTGTATTAATGCAGTTACAAAGTGAAATTGCTCCCTTCCTCCCTCCCTCCCTACCTCCCTACCTCCTTCCCTCCATACCTACGAGTAGGCCTAGGTAGTTGACGTTAAGAACTTGATCATAAAAAAGCAATGCTGTGTGTGAAGGTTGCACATAAACGAAGAATTGTGTTCAGGGTGTAATTTTCCTCAAACATCACCCGAAGTTGAATATATTCTGTCGTGATGAATGGTAAAACGGCATGACTTCGTAGGTGTTTATATAAATAACGAAACACGTCTTTTTTGTACTTACAGCACGTTGGGGCTTTTCTACCTCGCCTCTCCAGTCGTCGTGAGTGAGTAGCCATGTTAACATGCTCAACACCATTGCACATTTATTAGCCACTTGCACACGAACGATGGGCAACTGCACCATGTTGTGGCAATTGAATAATGCATATGACTAATTAATAATATGAATATGGTCAAGTTTGCACACATACGTGCATACTTACCTACCTACCTGCATGCCTGCGTGCATACAAACATACATACGTACATACATACGTACGTACGTACGTACGTACGTACATACATTTATACATGCACAAACACATACTTACGCACACGCATACCAATACTAGCATTTAATTACATGTCATTGTATCCCGTTTATAAATGTGCAATCATAACATTATTTATGTCGATTGAATACATATAGGACAGTTTTAGTAGGGTGGCACGTTACACATTATTTCGTTATCGATCAAGTGTTACATACATATTCACGAATTGCGTTTTATTCGATAGGTTTACTACGTGACCTGTCAGGACACTGGGACATCTCGTTCTTCGTGATGGGCGCCCTCGTGGCGTTCGCGTCGATTGTGACTTTCCTCGAACCGTGGGCTTCCATATCAGAACACAAACATAAGCAGCAGGAATCTCTTTAATGTGATGACAACGTGTGTGTTTTGTGTACATGCGTGCGTACTTCGTGGCATTTATAATGTAAAAGTTAATATTCTTACGTTACTGAAAGTTTATCTTAGGCATTGACAATACTGAATTTCAGCATACGTTGTATCAGAGACCAACCAAGATGCTACTTCGTTAAATAATTGCTTAACAATTTTTTTTAAAGTTTATGATTTGAAAGTCTTTGATGTGAAAGTGTGTGATATGATACGTTGTAACATGAAAGTTGAAAGTTTCTGATGTCAAAATTTGTGTTACGAAAGTTTGTAACATGAAAGTTTGTGATATGATGTTGTGGCCTGAAAGTTTGTTATGTGAAAGTTTCTGATTTGAAAGTTTGTGAGTTGAAAGTTGATGATTTGATAGTCGATGAGTTGAAACACTGTTTCGTTGTTTTGCTACTTCGTTGTCTCGTTACTTCGATGCTTCATATCTGTGCTACTTCAATTCTTTGCTGCTTCGCTGCTGCATTGTCATGTTTTTGTCATTTCGCTACTTCATTGTCTCATCACTGTTTCACTGCTTCGATGCTTTGATGCTTCAAAGTTTCGCTGTCTCATTGCCTCGCTAAATCGTTGATTTGGTGTTTGATTTAGACAAACGTTTCTAAGTTTCGAAGATTGTGCTTTCAAAAGGTTAAAGTTTGTATGAATGTATGGATACATTGATGGATAAATGGTGCGTGCGTGCACAATGATTTGCTACGTGTAGCTACTGTTTACCTAGTTACTGTTTGCATGCATGCGTGCAAGTTGGATGTTTGTGCATTGAAATTTTGAGCGTTGTTTCGGTACTTCTTTGTATCGTTATCGCGCTACTTCATTGCTTTACTGCACTGTTATCTCGGTTCCTTGCTGGCTTCGCAGCTTTGCTACTTTGGCTTTTTCGTTACCATTCTACTTTGCTACTTGGATTGTTTCATTGTTTTGCTCGTTACCTCGCTATTTTTTTTTNGTTTACCTAGTTACTGTTTGCATGCATGCGTGCAAGTTGGATGTTTGTGCATTGAAATTTTGAGCGTTGTTTCGGTACTTCTTTGTATCGTTATCGCGCTATTTCATTGCTTTACTGCACTGTTATCTCGGTTCCTTGGTGGCACGCTGACTGGTTGCTTCGCAGCTTTGCTACTTTGGCTTTTTCGTTACCATTCTACTTTGCTACTTGGATTGTTTCATTGTTTTGCTCGTTACCTCGCTATTTTTTTTTTGTCCGTTGCTTCGTTGCAGCCTGAAAGGGAAACAGGTCAAGGTGTTACATACATACTCACTAGGGGAATTGTTTCGGAAGAGGTAGTACATATTGAGTCGCTAGGAGCGTTACGTAGGAAAATGTAGGTAAATTTATTGAGAGTTTGGTCGGAAGAGGTACTACTTGAAAGATACGTGTCAAGTTTATATATAGAGAGTCGGTAGAGGCGCTACTTAGGAAGAATGCAGGCCAATGCTAATACACATGTAGAGTCTCTAGAGACGTCACAACTTACGAATAATGAGTAGCGGTAGAACTAACGGTAGAACTTGACAGGTGGTTGTATATTTACAATACCACCGTTATGTTAGTTGAACGGATATTTGCTGCTTCATTACTTAGCTGTGTTGTTAATATGCTGCTTCATTATTCGGTAATGGCTAAAGAGGCGCCGACGAGCAAATGTTAATTGGCGGATTGGTTTGTAACTGATGGAAATGCTAGCAGATGGGATGAGTCGACGGTGGTGAGGTGTTTGACTGTCTTGTCGGCAACCGAGTACTTCTGGACTGAATGACATCTAGCTCTGTGTGTAAGTTGACAATTTATCAGTTGATAATTTCTGAGTTGAAGCACCGTTTCGTTATTTCACTACTTCGTTGCCCTGCTGCCTCTGTCCCTCAAGGGCTCGCTGGCTGGCTGCTTCATTGCTTCAATACTTCACTGTTTTGCTACGTCACTGTTTGAAATGTTCGCTACTTAAAATATATAGAATCGTTATAGGCGCTAGTTGGGAAGAATATGGATCATGTTATTACATACATACTCATTACAGGCGCTGTTTGGAAGGAATGTTGGTTAAGTTAGAACACATTTAGTAACTAGGAGCATTACTTGGGGGAACACTGGTTAATGTTAATACACATATAGTGTCGGTAGGGACGTTACATCTTACATATAGGGTAGCTAGGGTGCTGTTTGAAGGAAATATAGTTGAAATTATTACATATTTTGATTGGTAGGGACACTGTTTTGAAGATTGTAGAATTTCCGTTGCTTCTAGAAAACTCTACTCACTCTGGTGACATGCAATAGCCACGTTGAGCATGCGCAACTGGAAGTAGCGGCAAGCGGCGCATTCCGTGTGTTTTGTTCAATAGAGGCGCTGCACATTAGTTCACACGCTATACCTTACATGTCTCCAATTCAGGAAGGTTTTAACATAAGAAGAATGGTACATGTTTGTAGTAGGATTTCTGCTTGATTTTATACCATGTTGTGCAATAAAATACATATAAAAGCACCAAATACTTAGTGTGGAAGCGTTTCTGAATGTTTTTTACCTGGTTAAATGCGACGAAATGCAATTAAAACCATAATTACATAGAGTAGAAGCGTTATGGCATAGCTAAATACCCGGCTAAATATAATAAAAGCGGTATATACATATCGTGGGAGCCTTTCTAGTTAAATATAAGAAACCTGCACAACCAAAACTGGTACTTAGCAGGGAAGATTCTGCATAGTTTTCTATACAGATACATGCGACAAAACACATATAAAGAAATTATAAAGAAGCAGGCCGCCACATACATAAATAGTCACCGATCCAGATGCCTTGATGTAATATAATTTGAAGTTAGCAGATTCGTGCTATGGCATGTCGGCGCTTTTTTACTGTGTCTAAAAAGGTCGCAAACGTTTCCCCTACAATATGCCACTGCGAGAAGCGGGTGGTTGCGTATGCGTAGACGTTTTTAACACGCAAAATTATAGGAAGTCACGTTGCGCATGTGCAACTGGAAGATCCGCCAGGTGTCTTGAAGCGTTGTTTTTAAAAAACAAAATAGTTCTATATTGGTCGCTAGGGGAGCTGGTAGCACCAACGTTGTTCGCTCAAGAGTTCGGTCCTGGTGCACCAGGTGATGTGCTCGAAATGGTCCGGTTACTAGGCACTAGGGGCGCAGTAGAAAAGTAGTTCCAAATTATTCACTAGGGGCGCCACCAGTACCACAAATATCCGCCAGGTTGCGCTCACGTGTGACATCACGTAACCGGAAGAGGTAATGTCACGTCACTGGAAGTAGCAACAGCTTCAATACGTAAAGTCATGATTCACTATGATGAGAGTATAGGGAAATCCCTTTGTATTTTGTAGTTTGCAATATGAAGTTTGTAAGTTGGAAGTTTGAAAGTTGGAAATTTGTGATGTGAAACTTAGTGATATGAAAAGTTTATGTTTGGAAGTTCATGTATTGAAAATATGTGTTATGAAAATGTGTTAGTTGGAAGTTTATAGCATGAAGTTTGAAAGTTGGAAGTTTGTAAGTTGAAAATTTGCAAGTTGGAAGTGTGTAAATAGAAAGTTTATTACATGAAAGTTTATGTTATGAAACTTTGCAATTTTGAAGTTTGAAAGTTGAATCTTGTAAGGTGGAAGTTTGTGATGTGAAAAAGTTTATGTTTTGAAAGTTTATGCTATGAAAGTTTGTAAGCTGGAACTTTGTGATGTGAAAAGTTTGTTTTGAAAGTTTATGTTACGACAGTTTGTAAGTTGGAAGTTTGCAAGTTGGAAGTTTGTATGTTGAAAGTTTGCTGGAAGAAAAACGTAGCCTTGCATGTAAGCTATACAACACATATCGTCTCATCGCATTATATATATATTTTCGACGTATGTCGTTTCGCGTCGACACCTATATACCGCCTATACCGCCGCGGGCCTGCATAAACACCGACGGACCTGCGATATGTGTGTGCGGCTTACGTCAGCTGCATGTCCTTATTTGGTATTGTTCTGCGTGCTGCTTACGTCACCTCCAGTCCGCGATGCCAAATATGGAAGCGCGCGAGACCTCGTTCGGTAAACAAGGCGCGTCACGATGCTAATTTCCATACAGAAGGATTCGGAAAACAATTAACTTATGTAACCGTAACGTCATCCTAAACGCGTAGAACTTACCGAAACCACATTATCGACTGCAACGACTGGGCCATGGTTATATACAAATCGTCCACGTTTTGTGGTTGGGAGGTCCGGAGGTGGTGGATTAGGGGGTGCTCGCGCAACATGGTCGCTGATTTGGGGTTAGTGTTAGCTGGCCACCGCATACCGAGTCTGACACACGTGTTTAAGTTCAGACCACAGTTCACAGGGAGTTCGAGTTATGGAGTCTGGGTAGTAGGGTTCACTACATTAGGGTAATGGTCAGGGCTAGTTACTAGGGGACGCATGAGCGCCCCCTGGCGGATTATCAGCTCTCGACCAATCAGAACCGTCGACACTCTCGAACAAGATGGCAGCCTCCATAGGGAGGTCATGTGCACAAATGAGGTTTGACGTCATAGGTCACGCGAGTGCTCCCGACCAATCAGAACCGCCGTTACTAGGGAACGCCCCTGGCGGATTATCAACTCTCGACCAATCAGAACCGTCCACACTCGACCAATCAAAAAGAGCCCCAAATTAAGCGATATAAAGGTATTTCCCTATACTCTCATCATAGTGAATCATGACTTTACGTATTGAGAAGACCCCATATACTACTTGCCTTGTTCACATTTACTACACCAGTATAATACGCACTGACTGCATTAGAAGTGTATTACGAATAGTTCAACACGATAAACTTTTTAACGTTTTATTATTTTAATTTCATGGTAGACGCCTACGTTTATTGCGACACCACACCTATATGCGTCATGCTGCGGTGAGATAACTCCAGCGAGTTCATTGTATCGTGACAAAAACCGATGGTAACAAATTCGAGTTTCCTTTGTCGTATACAAACCTACCGAATTGGCGTGTATTAGTAAGTCCACATTAACTACACATGAGATTAACGCAGCAATCTGTCCAGCTGTACATATTGTTAACACCTAAGACACATCAGTTTATGCTAGTAAGAGAAGGCCCTAAGCCAGGGACCAGTCTTGAAGACGGGCAAATGTCTTACGACGACGGGTAAAATAAAAATAAAAGAAGGGTTTTTCTTTTTACAAGATGAGATGTGTTTCATAATAAAATTGTTTGAACTGTCTTAGTTAGTTAGTGACTCTTAGCGCACGCGGTCGTGATTCGACGAATGTTAATCTTGTTGGTCCCCCTTCTTGGTGTAGGAATGACACTCAAAACATAGCTTCGGACCTCCTCAAATGCTAGTAGTAATTTCCATGGTGAAGTTATAAGTGAATTCTGACAACTCTGGCTTGTGCATCCAGTTTTATAGGAAAATGGAGTCACTCCAACTCTCCATGGTAAATGCAATTCAAAAGAAACCTTGTTGAGAT
>SDWI01001991.1:7062-21257 GCA_009193005.1 Lamellibrachia luymesi
GTCTTTTAAAAGTATTTTTATACATAAATAATACATACATCTAATTCAAAATGTATATGAATACAGCAATTAAGTTAATTAACTTTGGGGTTTCCTGATAACTAATAAAAAATACCCTTGAATACGCTCATGAAATTAATTCAACAATGAGCTTGTAAATTCTAAAAGCCGCTGTAAGAAATTAAAAACACATTTTTGTGTAACCATTAATTGTCTTTCGATCTCCCTGTCATTCACATTAATAGAACATGTCTATATTCAGCAAATTTCACATATGTTTCTTGTCGAAAACTTCTCAAGTTAAAGGGATATGACATACAAATTGTGTGGGTGCGTGCATGCGTGCGTGCGCCATATGCACATGACTATGTTTATATAACGTTCGTTCGGTTTTTAATATCCTGCTACTGCTAGACTATGTAAATTTATCTATGAAATGCAGATTGTATGTGTGTCATGGTTTCTAAATGTCTTCCTAAACGGGATGCTAAGAACACATGCAAAAGTTGCACAAGCGAGCTAATTTGTTGCAGTGGATACTAGGTAGGTTTCGTTTTTCGCTAAATTTATTTGAAATGAGACTAGCAAAAAAATCTAATTGATTAAGCACCTTTAACAAAGACGGCATGGTTCTCCGGCATTGTCATTCGCGGTCGACGTGCATACTTTGCGTACGCTATACACAGTAGCCTAGACCCTCTTCCTAGACCAGTCAATATGTGGTTTGACCTAGACGAAATTGCATTAAAAAAAAATGGCCCCCAAGTAGTCACCACAGCAGTAAAATATGGTAACATTTCCTGGAGTGACTGTAGACGAAGACTCCAGTCTCCTGTCCGTCCTGCTTTGATGAACTGGTGGAGTAGACGGATCATTTATATATATATTGCAACCAGATACAAAACTATTATAGCCTTTTGTTCCTCCAGTTTTCCATTGAGTCTATCAAGTACATTTTCTAAACAGACTGCATCAGCCGAAACTTGTCCAGTAATAAGTTTGTTATACATATTAGAGGGGAGGGTTGAAGGAGAAGAGGAAGACCCAGAATAAAAAAGCGTCTTCCTTTCAAGTGTTGATAGGACTACGTAGGCACTTTTTCTTACTTAGGTAAGTGGGCTGGTTTGTTACTGGTGGGTGTTCCCTGTTCGGAATTGATAATGCACACCTGGCGGTAACCCAAGTAGATCCTGAGCAAACTCAACCCTGCTGCGAACCTTCTGCACCCACCAGTTACTTATACAAGCTCACTGAACTGTTGCCTGGAAATCTGCCGTTCTGGCTGAAAAAAATACCACTTTAGCAGATGATACAATTCGCATTTCGAACTGTCCCATCATTACTACGAACAAATAACAAACATTTCTTTTCAGAATACTCCATAACTGCAGCCTCAAAATCAGTACAACAATCATATTCAGCGCAGTTCGGCTAAGACGCTCTCGTCCATATTTGCGCGTTTAAAACACCGGATGTGAAAGTGCAAGTACTTGATTGGACGTTAGTGGTTGGGCGAATAATAAATGACGCGGTGTTGTCCGCACAACGGTTGGGCGGATAATATTGACCGTACACCTTATTTGCACGATGGTTGGGCGAATAGCCACCTCGTTTTTTTAAAGCTGATTTTCCGAAAACTGTTATTCCAAGAATGTGTACACTAAAAGTGTAATATCTTGGCCTAGGAGTAAGATACACTGTTCATGTTGGTGTCGTTTTAAAGCGGTGTATCTCCTCTATTTGAATCTGTAATAAAATTGTCAAGAAGAACCTGGTTTTGGCATGTGGCATTTTAGTGATTATTTATACGAAATAATTCGAGTTACAAATTAAGCTACATGATGTAATTAAAAAGTAATACTAATTACATTACTTTTAAAAACAAAATTCCGGAATTGCCGTTGCAATTACAAAGTAATTGATCCCAAATCTGTCCAAAAACAATTTTAAATGCTACGCATTGAATAGAATAATTTAGTTTGATGCACAACATACCCTGACACTTTCCACATCTACCTTTGTCCTTTTCCCCATCCCATATTCATACAGTACATTTCGGCTGTTATTGCTATCTCTAATGGTGAATCAGTCAATATCAGATTAACGTCATCAGACTTCTCTAAGCCTGCCATATGCCATATTTCAGATGCCAGATGTCCTGAAAAAGTGTTGCCAACTGTTGGTGGAGAACATGCACATAATGACTCAATTTTAGTTGCCAACCGAAAAAGTAGTTAGTCGCCAACATGTTGGCAACTGAAGAATCGGTCTGTGTATGGCGGGCTTTACAATCCTCATTGCTTGACAATTTCCACATCAGATATTAAGCCCTCAAAACATCTTATTTGCTCCATTTGATGCAATCCCAGTTTACGTTTTGCATGTGCAAAGTCTGAAGGTTGTTCCACAAAAGTTTTAGTACATTCTATGACAGTCCTAATGTTCTTGTATTGCCCGAAAAATTTTGGAAGAATTTTCTATTGGAACAGCGGGAACGTGTGTCCTAGAAAACGGAATGTACACAAACTGAGCAATGGTGAAAACTGTACCAAACTGTCCAAATTTGTGTGTCAGGTCAGAGTGGAGAAGTGCCAGTCGCAACCAGACTGTGGCCAGGAACAGCTAATTTTGAGAAGATTTTCTTCTGCATCCAAATGATCCACACTTCTTCTGTGGTAATATTTCATTGTCCTTGACATCATGGTTGCAATCATTAAATTAACTTATTAGAAAACTCAACAAGCACATGAAAATGTCGTGCCAATATAAAACTTGTGGCATGTTGGAGTGTGCCTCCATCTTTTTGCAAGTGATTGTCCATACATGAACTTTGTGCAGTGATTGTGTTCTCAAGAGCAAATTTACATGTCGACCAATTGTTCTGTCTGCAGTAATTGCAACTGTTTTTTCGGTATGGCTGCTCTACATTGAGAGTATACTCGCTGCCACATAATCCGACTCTATGCACCTTTTTGTCTGTGTGGATATATCAGATGTTGTATTTTGGCATGTACATACACTGAACTCCTTTAGATGTAAAGCATTAAGCTCAGTCATGTTTTTGAAAAGGGGGTTCGGGCGTACACAATAAGATGGGTATTTCTGGGTTGATTTCTGATTTTTTTTCCAGTTAAATTCTCTCAAAAAAGGGTTCATTCGAACCCCCCCAGGACGGGCATGCAAAGCCAACATCGCCATGATTTTCATCAGTGTCAAGATGGGTAGCATCGTGGTGGTGGCTTCTTAGGGTGAAATCAGAACGATTGGGACAAATGGTATTATGGGTGGTGTATGTATGTTATAAATGTCTTGAGAAACAAGTGTAGGAGGCTGCGACCCCGTGGTGTCTCGACAACTGATTATTACTTGATGAAAAACCACACTGAAATAGAGGGGGTGCCTGGGCACTTGATGGACACCCTCTGAACTCGCCCATGTGTGTGGAAGTGGGCGTAGGACTAAGTAGCAAGATAGATATGTGTTAACTAGATTGATGTCGTAAAAGTATGAGGTAATGTAGCAATTAGTACGTATCCCAGTTTATTTTGTGCACCTTTATTGACACATTGTACAATATTGTACAATAACATAAGCAACCATTGATGCATCATATAAATATAGCACAGTGAGGACATGTAAAAAAAAATATAAGTTAGGTAAATTTTTGTAGACCTTAAGAGAAATACATTGTAAAATATTAGTGATAACTTCTTCTAAAAATATTAATAATGCACATGCTCTTGTATATCACAAATTCCATTATTCATATTGAGATTTTCACAAGTAGTCTTGTAACATTACAATACGTGTATAGCCAAAAGCAGTTATGAAATATCGTTAGAAAGTGTTTTCGTCTACTGATCATATGCTTCAGGAGTTTGTAGTGTACATTTTCTTGCAGACGTCTCGTTTTTTGTATGTCATTAGTTGTTAGTAGTTCAGTGTTGACTGAATGCTAAGTCTAAGTCCTTGTCAACTCTGAAAGCATCGGGCTTGAACTGCTATTGTTCACTGTTGATTGACATTAATCTAATTAATCCCACGAAGCATGGCAGCTAAAAACGGATGAGTTCTTCTTCACTGTTTGGTTGAATCCGGAATGGTCTGATTTTAAAATAAATGTCAATTCTGAAAGCATCGTGCTTGAATTGCTACGATTCATTGTTGACTCGTATTAATCTGATGCCTAATGACGCACTGCAGCCACACGGGTGAGTCCTTCTTCGCTGTTCGGTTGAACCCATAATTCACTGGCTAGCACAGTGTGAAGAGAAGCGCCGACACCAGGAAACCGAACATCACCATCACGTTTACCGACAGGTGGCCAGCAGATTGTGACACGAGGGTAGGACCTATTACATAACACAATAAAATAATTGTACATATTCGTATTAATTTATTTATTTATCCATACTTGTATGAATTTATTTGTACATTTCTGTTTTAATCATTTTTGTTTTACGAATGTAGGACATTTTGGTAAAGAACACTTTGGTCCTGGACTGTTGGACCACATACATTTTGGCAACAGGACGTTTTGACAATAGGACATTTTCAATGGTTATACCTGGTTATTTTCAATGGTTGTACCAAAGCGTCCTATTTCCAAAATGTCCTGGAAAAACATCCTATTGCCAAAACGTCCTATTGCCAGAATGTCCTATTGCAAAAATGTCTGTGGTTCAACTGTCCAAGGTCAAAGTGTCCTTTAACAAAATTTCCTATTGCCAAAATGTCTGTGGTCCAACTGTCCAGGGCCAAAGTGACCTTTACCTAAATGTCTGGTAGTCTCTCATAACTGGGGCCACCTAACAGGCGGGGAAATAAAGGGCGAACAGGAATTAAAAAGGATGCATAATACCTTTGTACTCCCTCTTTACATGAGTTCTTGTCATTGCTTTGCGTGCGTATGTACATTGTGATTTATTTTACTTGATATGAGAACGTACTCATTCTCACGAGGAAATAAATGAATGAAACAAGTTATCTACTGGCTGTGTTAATGCTAGAAGTGTTAACAAGTTTAAAAATAAAATCAATAGATATCTGATAAGGCCAGGCTACGCAAAAATGGACACTTGTAAGACTATCGACATGCCAATGGCTTCCTCATCCACTTGCCACCTGCAGCTTGTTGCTTGGCTGGCAATATTGAGGTAATAATTATAGTATTGACGTAAAGAGGTAATAAAAACACGTCGGAGATCACTCACCAGAGAGGCACCTGGCACTGTTGGTCAACGTGCTCGATTTTCCTTCGCAAATGTAACATGTGAGGTAGTCGTCACAGATCTTGTCGGTTTCATCAGTGTTCAAGTAGTCGCTCTTCATCCTTGTACACTCGCCATTCACTGACACACCAAGAGTAGCTGCAACCAAGAGTGCCATTAATTTTATGCAGTTATAATTACTGCGTAGATGTAGCAGCTGTGCATGCTAGAGATGTTGTTATCGTGATGCTACTGACAATGTTCCAATACGTTGAAGGGTGAAATTATTACAGGTATAAACAAACTTGGCTGGCACTTACAACACCAGCTTTCTTTCTTCTACAAAATATAACCTCATGTGACATGAACATAACTCTGCCACAACACCTTATAGTCCCATGCACCCATACGCGAAACACTGATCCCCACAAATACATACAAATACATACATTTTATCCCAGAGTCATGAGAACCTGTAACCAACTCCCACCAGACTCCCTTCAATTCACCCTTCCAGCACGCTGTGAGCACAGCCTATCTATCCACCACAGCCCACCTCATCCGAATGTAAAAATTCCATCTCATTTTAGTTACATATATTATTTGTACTTTATTGGTTTTTAAATTATTTTTCATGCATGCATACCACATACAAATTCCTCAGTTACCCCCAACAGGGTTGTTTGACGTATATACAATCAAGTATCTGTGTGACAGAATTAAAGGGAAACAAAAGTCATGGTTTAGGGCTTATGCCCTTATAAGAGTTACTAAGATATAACCATTTGTAACTACAATTAAGAATATCATGCCAGTCGTTTACTAGAAAAAACTTTGTGAACACAGAGCATCTTAATTTCATGGGCCGCGCCATACTGTTAGATAACCCTAAGTCATGAGTGTCATGGTTTAGAAATTTTTTTCATCAAATAATATTTTTGTATACACCTATTGACCATGCTGCTTACGTCCGAAGTCAACTTATCCCAGTTTGGAATTTAGCCTACAATTAGTGGGGGCCAGTTGGACCCCCACTTTCCACAAACTAGGGGTCCGCCACCAAAACTGGCGGCCCAAAGCTGTTTATCTGCAAAAACATAATATAAATTTGATTGACTTGTATATATATATTTTTGGCCACTTCCGCCACTTCCAGTTTTAAAATGTGTGCCCCACCTGGCATATATATCTATATACATATCCTTGATCGAAAAACTAATAAAATTAAAAGTTATTTTGGCCAACCTTGGACATGAACAACCAGGGATGAGAATCGAATTTTTCATTTTAAATGTCCAACTGAAAATTAGTCATGAACTTCTGAAATCCTGGCGTTTATACAAGTTCCAAAAATATAACTTAGAAAACCATATCTGGCTTTGAGTGACAATAAGTCATTGACATTGTCAGAACTTCACAGAAGCAGTTATATATTTCGTTCATCAATCAATCACATTATCATAAGTTACAATGTGTAGGAAGAATGTCAGTCCACAAGCATTGTATGACTCTGGCAGAGGACTGAGTAGCTNTCCAACTGAAAATTAGCCATGAACTTCTGAAATCCTGGTGTTTATACAAGTTCCAAGAATATAACTTAGAAAACCATATCTGGCTTTGAGTGACAATAAGTCATTGACATTGTCAGAACTTCACAGAAGCAGTTATATATTTCGTTCATCAATCAATCACATTATCATAAGTTACAATGTGTAGGAAGAATGTCAGTCCACAAGCATTGTATGACTCTGGCAGAGGACTGAGTAGCTGTGTGAATTCTAAATGCCAATCGCAAGCCGATGACAAGTTATAATTTGATCATCGTAATGCAACCTTCTTGCCCTCGCCATGGACTTGGTACGTTTCTTTCCAGTCATCCGTGCAGTTATTGTTATCACTGCAGTGTTTTTTTTATAATCAGACAACTTTTGAACCACCTTCTATTTTTCCCCAATAAAATCAATAGCTGCACGCATAGCGCATTCAGTAAATCACCATGTGCTCAGCTATCTGCTAAAAATATATATCACAGCCTCTGATTGGGTGTTTGGTTGTCAGTCAGCCAATAAAAATGCGTTTTACATTGTGTACGTTTCTTTCTTATTGTCAAGCGGCATTGGATGACAAAATTAACTGTTGAACAATCACGTTTAAGCTTTCTCAGCTCTCGTGTAAGTTTTAATGTGGTTCACAGATGGGTTTGTTTACGTTACAAAATACGGACATCCACTAAATTTGAACCCTGTTTTATGTAACATATTTTGGCCTTTGTTAACTAAACTAGTCCTCTTTCTGACAAAATAACACTTGTAAGAGACTGCATTGGTTCTGTGTATGCCGGCATCACTTAATACGTCACAGTCAGTCTAGGTTACCCGATTTTCATAGAACTGTGCATGCGCTTATTGGTCGTGCTGGTTAACATGTCAGCCCTCAACCAGAACAATGACCAGAACCTCACTTTTAGAACACCAGGGATCGATCTGGGCAGCAGCCTTGTGTCATTGATGCATCATATTTTAAATGCCGCATTGTATTTTGCAGTGTGTGCCCTAGTGACGCATATATATATATATATATATATATATATATATATATATATATATAATAGCGATCAGGGTTGACTGAATTACTTTAATTTTGTACTTGAGTAAAAGTAAAAGTAATTCATCTAAAAACTACTGAGTAAAAGTACTTTGTAAAAAAGTACTTGAAGTAACAGTAGAAGTAAAAGTAACACTTAGAAATTACAACAAAATCATGAGTAATATTATATCAATTATACAACTTGCAATGGGCAACTATTTTCAAACCACTCTGCCTATAACAAAGTGTTCCCAGACAGCCTTAGCTGGTCAATCGGTCTGCCACCCTGAACATGGTGCTCACTTGGATGCTTGGAAAATTACATTATCATTAATGAGAGCTCACAACATCAAATAATTTCAGTTAAATACTGAACTTTCTGTCTAATTTGCAAATTTTAATATTTATAATAAGTATTGGAAACTTACTGATTAATAGTTTATACAGAGACATTTGCATCGTGGTTTGAGATGGCGTTCAAGCGTTGTGTGTTTGAAGTGACATTTCATGTCAACGGCCTTGACCTAACCTATGCCAATATTTGGCTAACTTCGTTCACTGACATATATATAAAACAATGGCATGCGACTGGATGATGTCAATAGCTTTTGGCCTGGTGACTATACACAGTTTATGAAATGTTATTGACGGTGGAGCGCCACTGGCCGCAGCGGTTTTGCAAAAAAGTTACGAAAATATATTGCGAAGTAAATAAAAGTACTTCGTTACATGCCAACCCTGATAGCGATATATGATACCGACGTTTTTATCAGAAATTTTTTTTAAGTGGGTCGGTGTTCGACTGCAAACGCGCATGTTGCGATTTCGTTACTGCACGATTAATATTTTATCCGGAGTCGCAGCAGAGAAATGTATTGCTCTGCGATTTTCATCGTTTTGCCACTTGGATGGTACGTCATTTATCCACTAGGGTGGTACACCTTTTGTCCGCTAGGGTGAACATATAGCCCTCCCGTAATTTGTCGCTCGTCGAGCCACATGCTGTAACAATGCCGCCCAAGGTACCTTAGTCGGATGGACTAAGAGACAAACAATAGCTGAGACCGTTACTGCTTAAGCAATTACGAAAACTGACAACGTGCCTGAGAGTGCTGAGACCGGTAACATTGGGGACGTCCTCGGCGAAGACAACAACCGAAGCGTTGCCGTTGACAAGACAGCCTGTTTTTGTTAAGTCATTTCAGAATTTGACTTCCAGCTTGCGCTGTTTTGTTACATTACAGATTTTAAAATAAACTAGTGATCACTGTACATGTTGTTGATATTATTGGGTTTCAGTAAACTCTGAGAGTTACCTTTATCATTGACACAGACAACTGTTGTGACCTTCACTCCATTGCTGTCATGGTATTTCAAGGTAACTTCTTTTTTGCCCTCATCACACTGGCACGTCTTGTTGACACATTTTAACGAGTATCGACACAATTTTCTAGGTGAGGCATTGGGAGACTCGTCACATTCCTCCCCTTCCGTGTCTGGAGAAAAACAACAACACTAACATTTGTTTACTAGTGCTGAAGAGCCGTATACTGGTGTTGAACATCACACCCACCATCCAACTCATACAGGCATCGACCATCACACCCACCATCTAACTCATACAGGCATCGACCATCACACCAACCATCTAACTCATACAGGCATCGACCATCACACCCACCATCTAACTCATACAGGCATCGACCATCACACTCACCATCCAACTCATACAGGCATCGACCATCACACCTACATCTAACTCATACAAATGTTGACCATCACACCCACCATCCAATTGATACATGCATCGACCATCACACCCACCATCTAACTCATACAGGCATCGACCATCACACCCACCATCTAATTCATACAGGCATCGACCATCACACCCACCCTCTAACTTATACAGGCATTGACCATCACACCCACCATCCAACTCATATAGGCATCGACCATCACACCCACCATCTAACTCATACAGGCATCGACCATCACACCCACCATCTAACTCATATAGGCATTGACCATCACACTCACCATCTAATTCATACAGACATCGACCATCACACCCACCCTCTAACTCATACAGGCATTGACCATCACACCCACCATCCAACTCATACAGGCATCGACCATCACACCCACCATCCAACTCATACAGGCTGCGACCATCACATCCACCATGGCACCATCCAACTCATAGAAAGATTGACCATCATGCCCACCATCAAACTCATACAGGCATCGACCATCACACCCACCATCCTACTCATACAAACATCGACCATCACACCCACCATCCAACTCCTACAGGCATCAACCATCACACCCACCATCCAACTCATACATGCATCGACCATCACACCCACCATCCAACTCATACAGTCATCAACCATCACACCCACCATCCAACTTATACAGTCATCAACCATCACACCTACCATCCAACTCAAACAGGCATTGACCATCACACCCATCATCCAACTCATACAGGCATCGACCATCACACCCACCATCCAACTCCTACAGGCATCGACCATCACACCCACCATCTAACTCATATAGGCATCGACCATCACCCCCCCCATCCAACTCATACAAGCACTGACTATCACCATCTAACTCATACAGGCATCAACCATCACACATATTTTTGCATTGTTATAAAAAATCAATAAAAAAATTTGTTTGTCCAGGTAATGTCCAAAGCACACCAAAATTAAAATGGGTATCATGGCAATACAATTAACACAATTATCCTTACATCTACAATAGTAATACTAACTGAAGTGTCTATCAGTTGACACCAATGAATTCACAAATGTATTACTTTTAATTTTGCNACCATCCAACTCATACAGGCATCAACCATCACACATATTTTTGTATTGTTATAAAAAATCAATAAAAAAATTTGTCTGTCCAGGTAATGTCCAAAGCACACCAAAATTAAAATGGGTACCATGGCAATACAATTAACACAATTATCCTTACATCTACAATAGTAATACTAACTGAAGTGTCTATCAGTTGACACCAATGAATTCACAAATGTATTACTTTTAATTTTGCATTTAATATTAAATTAAAATAGATCAAGTATATCTAGTTGAATACGTACTTACAGCCTTTGCAGATGTCCCCGACCGCTTTCCAGCCTGTATCACAAATACATATGGCACTTGTAGGGCTGCACGTCAAACCTTCACGTAAGAATAAGTAACATTTAACATATGAACACATTTAACATAAACATACACTTGTTTCAAACGGGTCAACATATACAATTTTGTTTAAACAATTGAGAAATGCAATTATTTAATTTAAAAAGCGGTTAATTTTAAAGCATAATCTCAAGACCACAGGAAGCTTTGCAGTAAGCACATCAAGTTTGTCGTTTAAAAAATTTACTTTGGAACCGTGGTCACGTGACCTATTGCAGGCAAGGGACGTGCATTGATCCTTTGATGGTCTTAGCTACTTTGGAGTCACTCACTGATATGGCATTTCTTGTAGTCCGAGCTCTCTTTGTTTTCCTGGCAAGCTTCTCCGAGTTTATAGGTGACACACCCTTTCTTGTCTTCAGATGGCCTATAGCCATGATCGCATATGCATATAGAATTCTTGCATGAACTGTAGCCAGCATAGCATACCGGGACCCCATCTTTGTGGTCGTCACAACGTTCTCCAATCTTTAGTACTGTACAACACAAACAAATATGTTGCATACACGAAGTTGAATCACACCGTAGGGTTAGACGTCACATCTGGTTAAATCAAACTTGGAATCAATTACATTTATAAATTCCAATTCCAAATACATATACCAATTCCACCTCATAAATACAACTTCCAATTATCAACTTCATATCGAAACATCTGTATGTGACCAGAGCAACCATAGATATAATCAACGCCAAAAAATTACATATTTTAGAGCAGCTTTATCTGCATATTATGGTACACAATGGCAAACATATATATATATATATATATATATATATGTATGCAACATATTGTATATTATTGATTATTTGTAACAAATAATTAGAAAAATGTTACATAACTGAAAAAGTTACTGAAAATATCAATTACATTTTCACCAATTACAATTATTTTTAATTCCAATTCCGGAATTAGAATTTCCTTTTTAATTCCAATTAAAATATAATTGATCCCGAGTCTGGGTAAAACTTTGCCCAATCTCTGAAATCATAAAGGACGCTTGTTGAGAGTACTGTGCCCTACATATTGGCCGACGTGGCCCAAAATATCTCAGTCAGCCTGGATTCATCGGACACACGAGAAATGCATTTGTTCACCGAAATTCTTTTCCTAATACTATTGTTGTTAACATATATGGATGTTGGACTCTTCTGCTGCAACTAAGAGAATCTCAAAATCTAGATGCATATGTTTAGGAAAAGTTTACATTTCAATGTATTGCCTTAAAGGTTCCTCCTCAATTCGATTTGTTTGCTCATCTCATTTCAAATTCATTTTGTGAAAATTCAAACCTACCTAGTATCCAATGCAACATGCTAGCTCGGTTGTGCAACTTTTGTATGTAGTTTTTGTGAAATCATCAAACAAACTATTAAATTATTTTATGCTTGATCCAGCACTTATTGAAGTGAAAATGGAAACAATAAAAACCCTTGGTGAAATTCCAAAACTTTGTCGTGTGATCGGCGAGAGGATGGAAGTCACACCCATGATCAGCCTTGACCCCCATAAAGTGTTTACTGTTTCGGTTAGCCACTATTTTGAGTCTTACCAAATCTAATGACTAAATTCAATTCTTTTGATGAGTTGAACAAAAATACCCACTTGTTTATTAAACAAGGATTCGCAATAGGCTAAATCAGTTGTGGATGGAGAGCTAACAGAAACATAGTGTGTGTTATTCATTTACAGTTTTTAATCGAGTATTTACTTAAATTTAATTAGCTGGTCTTGTGCACTGCAGAAAATGCTCCACGGGATGTTTATGACTGCAGTCGTAGATGAGGACTCTGTAAATGACTCACATTTCTTGCACATCATGTCATGGTTGGGGAACCCGCCACGGTCATAGACATAGTCGGGGGGGGCACCTGCATGACCCAATCTCACATTGGTCATACTTCCTGCAGTAGCTATGGTCAAATGTGCAGTCAGAGCTCGTCGTGCAGTTGCTGCCCCATGCACTGACCATTTCTCCACCTGCGGTAACACAACCAAATGACAATGACACACTGCTAGGGTATGGAGGCCATTCACAAACAATTACCTATTCGTACAAACCATACTAATTCTAATTCTCAGCCCCCCCTTGCTGAATTAGTACCTTAAAATAATTTTCCAGACTGAAAAACATTGATGTAGCAATGCTATGATACAGGACATACAATAATAGCTATCAGAACTACAAACATTTATCTGTGATAATTATGTTAATTAAAGCTTATAAATATGTTGTTTCTAACAATGCCATGGTGCCATATTGATAATTGTTTTCCTTGTAGTTGCGAATTTCCAAGATGTCCAGCATCGCGCAGTGAACGCTTTACATAATTAAACACTCTTAATAATAATAATAATATGAACTGCTTGGTGCTGCATGATACAATGGTAGTCATATTTCACATGCAATCAACATTTAAAAATTTAGTAAGCGAGCCTTCACTCCTTCTGCCCCATTAGTGTGAACAGGTAAATTTCGACAACAGTGAAAGTAACTCAACTTTTAGTCAACAGGAAATATATGGCAATGTTCACTGGTTAACAGAATGACTATTTTACGGGACACTGTAATACTGAATTTTTAAGTAGTTGGTTAAAAAACATCCATTCAAAATATGTTATAATCATGAATAAAATACTCCAAAAATGTAATAAGATCTGTAATTTTTTCAGATCATCTAACCAATTTGTCTAGATTATCTTGCACAATTTGTTTATCTGCTTCATTTGCAACTTTTCTATACACTTAAATTGTTGTCTACAAATTTTATTAATTTGCGTGTTATACCATCTTCCAAGTCAATACATTAAGAATAATAACGTATGTCCTACTGGTGATACTGTTCATTGTGATACCACACTTATGTTATCCTTCTTCAACCCATTTTTACGACATGTACATACCGTATTCGACCTATTAAGCGTACATGACCTTATTAGTGTACACCAGGGGTGGGTTCAATTACACATAATTATATAAATTACAATTACAATTACATTTAAATTTTTAGTTCAATTACAATTACATTTACACTCATAATTTTTAAATTCAATTACAATTACACTGTTTCAATTTCAATTACAATTACATTATGCGGAACCAAATATATTCAGCACTTGTTAATTATATGGTTTTGCACTTTTGCTGAATTTCAATATTTTGTACACAAT
>SDWI01001991.1:34515-49779 GCA_009193005.1 Lamellibrachia luymesi
ATATATATATATATATATATATATATATATATTCGGTGTGGGGCACTCTGATTAACCCACGTTTGATTCACCGACATAATCGGCACATGTACTCTCACTAAAATTAAGCAGTACCTAGGGTTACCTTCTCAGTAAAACCTAGCCAATAAACAAATATTTCTGTGATGATCTCAAAAGAGTTGATAATTGCTAAGTCTGCTTAGTGTTAAACTAGTTATAAAATAAAGCAATTAGCAAGGTCTGAGGCACCACCTCATACCTGCTCTCCCAGACCATAGATGTAGTTTTGCTAGCACTTGACTGATAATTGCACTGATCATCTGACCACCTTCTGATTTTTAGACTACGTAAAGAGCCATGATCTGCTCACTAAAAACACTTTTACCAAGAACACAAATCAGACAATGTAAATGTAGGTTTACTCTGCATAGTACATAATATAAGGTTTATTAAGCAATTATATAAAACAGTACATCAGGTGTATAATCTAACAATAATAATGTATTTATTATAATAATAAACATAACCATTAGACAAGTACTTTGATAAACTGCATTTATTCTCGCTCCAAAATTACCTATGTAATCAATGTAGTGAGTCTACTGGAACAAAGGAGTCGTGTGCTAATTTGAATAAACACTACTTGTGCTGTGTGACTTGAGTCACCATAGAAATAGACTGAGCTAGTTTTTAACACTGTCCCTTGTAGGAACAACAAAGACATTATATGGCTAACTGAGGAATGGCCCCTTCATTATGGACTTCCTGACTTAATTAAACAAACACAAGGATTATAGCCTGAACTGGTTACGAGTATAACGGTTTGCTTAAAGCGGACTATGGGCCTCTGACTGGCAAAATGTAGTGAAGCCTTTAGTTAATTTTGTTATATTAACCAGAAATAATGTATTTGAACTTTTTAATGCACTTTATGGAAGTATTTAAATGAAACATATTTTAATTATGTCAACTACAAATACTACTGCTGTATTTAAAATAAAATCACAACTAATTACCACAGCATCATATTAAAAAAATATTCAGATGCACTCATGAAATCCTAGAGATTTGAGCATCGGCACGAGTACATGACCCATAATTTTTATATTAAAACATCATTTCAAGTTATATGGAGTTTGCTCTATGACCGTTGGAGCTGACATCATTTCACCAGTAGACTGCGTACGAAATTTGGGAGTTCATATGGATCAACATCTGACGATGACACATCATGTCACAGCTGTGTGTGCTGCTTGTAATTATCATCTATACAGACTATCATCAATACGTCACTATCTCACAACAGAAGCCACCAAAAGTGCTGTAAACGCACTTGTGACCTCTCGCCTAGATTACTGTAATTCGCTCTTGGTTAACATATCAGCGTCACAGACACTTAGGGGCTTACACTGGCTGCCGGTAGCAAGTCGAATACATTTCAAGTTGCTAGTGTTGGCGTACCGGTGCGTCAATGGTTTGGTGCCGACTTACTTGGCCGAACTTTTACACATACGAACTCCTGATGGGCGTCTACGCAAGGACTATGCGCCAACACTGCAACAATGCATCACTAAGAAGAGCATTGGTGAATCTGCATTTGGAACAACAGCGCCTCGACTTTCATTTCATTGCTCGCAGACATTCGTAATTCCAAGACGCTAAAATTTTTTAGGAAGTCTTTAAAGACTCACCTTTTTATTAGTCACTTCAAATATATGTAAATGAAGATAATATTATGTGATGGATACTATGAATGGACTATTTGTGATACACATTAATTTTGCATTAGGATTCTCTCCAGATTGTAAGGTTTTCTAAATGACTTTATTTATTTATTTCTAAAGTAATTTTATTCATTTATTCTGTTTTTACACATGTGTGTTTATATTTAAATAGTATTTTATACCATGTGAATAGTATTTTATACCATGTACAGCGCATTGATCCATATAGTGGGAATTAGCGGTTTTAAAAATGCTGTATTATTATAATTTCCGTAAGTATGAGTACGAATACTTCAAAATTGTAATCGAGTACACGAGCATACGAGTACCGAGAACATCGGCCACAGGTCTGCAATACACATCGTCTACATTTTTCACAAGGACATTCATTATGTCGATTGGTGGTCACGTGGAAAAAATGTGGTTTTCACATAAACCCATATATGTTGCATTGTATCATAGTAAGTGCCACTTACTTCTTCAGTAGTTCAGCTTCTACGGTGTCTTCGATGATATCGTTGACTGCAGAGTTCTGTTTGTAGGTAGGTGTTGCGCTCTGGTCGGTGTCCGGCGTTGCAATAGCGAATCGGTGTGTGCGCCGGATTATATAGGTTGTCTTCGGCGTCCTCCAGCGAATAGTGTGGCGCCAAGTGTGAAGGGTTGTTCATGGCTGCAAACTGACCACCCAATTGGCCAGGCAAGAGGAACGTTCTGTCCAGTCATCGTGCAGCATTAATTGGAGCACACGGCGACTCGTTACTGCAACGTTCGACTCCCACCTGAACGCACACCTACAGAAAGACCAAAGCTCCACAGTCAACGATATCATCGAAGATATATAGGTAATACTCTCACCATCAAAGTCATTGTTCTTACCCTCCACTTCGCCTTCGATTGATGTTGATGCACCTTAAGCAAGGACTGGTCTACCGTAAGACTCATCAGACTCACCGCAATAAGTATTTACACATCAAAGAACTTCACGGACAGTGTAGTATATAATTGCATTTTCCTTTAAGCTGATTGGATTATAACATTCACTTAATCGCTCGTGTTATTAACCATCACGGTTTTCGCTGGAAGTACGTGTTGACCCCTTAGTTGCAGAAGTAGCTTCACAACAACTACTGGCTCACATTATCACGTTATCTAGCAGTATATTATACGATTGGCTACTTGATAGATGATGGCTACTTGGTCAATACTGCTGTTACCCAATAGGGTCGACTGGTCTGTGTAGAAATACTTTTGCTTGACGCTTCACGGACAGTGTAACATATAATTACATTTGCCTTAAGCTGATTGGATTATAACATTCACTTAACCGCACATGTTATTAACCATCACGGTTTTCGCTGGAAGTAAGTGTTGACACCTTGGTGGTAGAAGTAGCTAATTGGTTCACATTATAACGTTACCTAGCAGTGTGTGTGCGCGTGCGTGCGTGCGTGCGTGTGTGCGTGCGTGCGTGCGCGCGTGCGTGCGTGTGCGTGCGTGTGTGTGTGCGTGTGTGTGCGTGTGTGTGCGTGTGTGTGTGTGTGTGTGNTAGAAACACGTTAGCTTGACGCTTCATGCTTGATGCGATATTCGTAAACAGCTGATTACAACAAACCTTGGATGTAGAGAGTTTAGAGATAGAGATCACAAGTTCTGTGGATCCATGACAGGTTACACATGTGCCTCATGTGTGGAATGTTGTACTTCCACTGGCATACACACCAGATAGAAGGGACCAACCGGTTTTAGGGTATCTTTCAAAACACACAGGCAATAGGGGAAGACCAAAACTGTCCATGTTTCGAAACAGCATCAGGTGGACTTGAACCCCGGTCCCCTCGATCGACAGTCCGACGTTGTTGTCGTCGATATATATATATACATTAAATGTTTGTCATGAGATCAACAATCATGAAATTATTAAAGCTTTCTGCCACCAATTGTTGTTCACGCATTTCGACAATCAAACTTGCGTTGTTATATGCAAATAAATCACGGAAATATCTGCGACCAGACGTATGCGTCCGAATCAATAATAACGCGATTCTTACCCACACAATACAGTTTTGTTAATGTAAACAAACTGACGTATCCAGTCATAGTTTATTTTGTTTACTCTCGAGCGTTGTTTACTCTCGGTCGATTGCCAACCTCCTTATATGCCACTTATATCACCAACTACTAGTCCTTTTCAATACACAAATACAGTGACTGAATTGCCGTGTTTATCATTGTTGTTGTCATTATAGTCCATGCGAAAAGAGCGCCTACTGTCTTTGCAAGTAGTTGGTGTTGCAAAAAATCTTAATGCACACATCAAAACAATCGTTGCCCGCCTGCCAGACTACAACACGTTTACCCCAACAACGTTAATAGGTAGACCCCCGCAAATGTTATATTGGGCAGCGTAATACACTGCTGTGATTGACACGGTAGTTTAGTTGATTGTTGGATAATTATGTGCTACGTAATTCCCCTGCAAAACAGTTTCTAAATACTATAATAGTAACTTTCTTATAAACAAGCTAATACGAAATCCAGTGGTGTTTTTACCCCCGTAAATGTGTTACCGCAACGTCACGAATAAAGGATATCGTGGCACTGGACCCTTTTTATTTATTTAAGTGAGGGTATCATTTAAATGAGATTGATAGTAATTGGAAGCACTTACAGCACTGGATATTAATTTTGCTGTAGGTAGTTTTATATTGCAACAGTTTTCATAATTGATTAAATGATTAAATTGTTTTATAAAAAAGTGTAGACGCGACTGTTTTTGGTGTTGATACCAGCTTAAACTGCACCATTTAAACATTTAACTTATTTTATGTTGGTGATTGATAAAAACTGACGACAGACACTGCTTTGCGTAACAGTTTTCAAACATCATAATGGCAACTTTCGTGAAAGCACTGTTTTTTATATTTAATTTAAAATTTAATCTAAATAGCACAAATTAAGTTATTATTTACTTATATTATGTTGCTACTTTATCAGGCTGTTCTGTCACGAATAATCACATGCTCTTTGATAGGCCACTCTGAGATTGTGGCCGCTACGGCGGGGACATAGTTCAATTCTGATGTACAAACACTAATTAATCTATTAACCACATGTTGATATAGATCTGTGGTTTTTTCACGTAAACCTGTTGGACTTCCAGATGTCAGTAACTTTAATTGAGAAACATATGTCAATGTTGAATAGTGAGCCAAGATATTTGAAATAGCCTGACTGATTGATGTTCTTGCCACTGATGTTCATAGGTTGATCATTACCTAAAGCCTTGACATGCGTCTTGGCTGCATCAATTTTCAGGTCAAAACTTAGATAAATATTTTCTAATTCAGTTGCCTATTGTATACGTTCCTCTCTTGAACTGGGATCAATGTCGTATCATCTGCATAAGGTAGATTCGACACAGCCCGGCCTCCGATGACACAACCGGAACGTTCCTTCAACTGAATGTCGACCATGCGAGTGATCTTCTCACCACATTCAGTTAGCCATAGACAGTGGGGAATATAAAATTATGTAGTAATTGCGGCTTGGTTGGATGCTTCCCAGAGAAGTTGAGTTAGTGTTCGAAAGAACAGGTCTGCCATGGGGTGAAGTGTAAAGCGCATTGATCCGTCCTGCTTATTAGCTATATAAGAAATTACCTCCACAGTCTAATTATTACTGCCGGACCATTCATAATTGCATAATATATGTTTTGATGCAACACATTCCATTATGTTGCAACACCTTTTCCACCAGGAGTCACATATTTGTGCTTCCAGGGATAATATTATTGTAGTCTATGGNCTAAACAATTAATTGTTTTTTAAAGAAAATGTGGAAGATATTGTTTTGTTTGTTTACACCAGTTTAAACTGGCACATTTAAACATTTAACTTATTTTATGTTGGCGATTGACATTGATTTATACGTTGGATTCTGCCAGATCAGACGTCCTTCACCGTAATTGAAGCACCTAGTACTCAAATAGCCGCCCTCTCTGTACCTGTTTTATTCGACAACGTAATGCACTGCTTTGATTGACTCGGCAGATTACTAGATCGTTGCACAATTACGTGTTTGTCATTCTCCAAAAAACAGTTTGCAGACACCGTAATAACAACTTTCTTATTATAAACTAGCTAATATGAAACACAGTAGTGTGTTTCCCATAAATTTGTCACCGCAAAGTCACGAATAAAGGCTATTGTGGTATTGGGCACGCACGCGCGCACGCGCACGCGCACACGCACGCGCACGCGCACCACTGCGACCTCGGGCCAATACACAATAAAAAGTTAGTAGAAAGCACGCACCCACGTATTGGCTCGAAGTCGCAGACCGAGGGCCAATACACAATAAAAAGATATTCTACTATTCTACAACCAACACAAGGATCCATGGGTCTAAATTCACGCGACCTTCAACATTTTGAACATGCAACGAGTATTGCATAACGTGCGTGGCGCGGTTGTTTGTGGTAATACGTTTGACGTTCCCTTAAACAATCTCGAGCGTATTGGTGGCATATTGGCCTAAGACATTTGGTAAACATTGCTATCATGACTGTCACGTATGAACTACCAAGTTATCCCGTCCTGGGGACGGGCATTTTTGCTAGTGATGTACAAGTAACAACCCCAAATGAATAACAGACGAAAAGCGGCTACTTGCGCATTCCCCCTTTCGTGTCAATACCATGTGTTCTCAATTTCACATCTAATTTCTTTTCCAAAATGGTTGAAATCGTAAGTACCTTTTGGGACACAGGAAAATAAGCAATATTTATTAAACAGAAAATATGTTGTCTTTAATTAGACAAAGTAGAAATATCAGATCACTAAATTACATTCGTTATTTTGTGTCTGTCATGGTGCGTTTGTGTAGACACATGCACTTTTAAAATGTCGTTGTCCGTTTTTAATGGCGCACAAGTTGTACTGAGTAATGATTAAAAAGCAACACTTCAATGAAATAAAGAAACACAAACTGTCACTTTGTGGTCACATCATCAGACATGAAGGAATTCAACGGGAAATATTGGAGGGAATTGTTGACGTTAAAAGAGACAGAGGATGATCAAGAGCCATACGAATACACAAGGAATGGTTGGGGAACATGAACTATGAGCATCTGCTCAGAACGGCACAACGCAGACACTTAGCGCGGCAACGAACAAGATACTTAGTACGGCCACGAACAAGACACTTAGAATTAGTACGCCCACAAATAAGACACGTAGCGCGGCCACGAACATGTAGTCCAGTCAATCAAAACCAAAAAGTCGTGTAATCTAGACACAATAATATAATTTTACCATCTGGCGGATTATACATGAAACGGCATCTTCGGCAAAAGTTCCTTCTTGTCCGTTGAAGATTAAAGCTATTTAACATTATATTAAAACGGCTGGCGAACATGGACATTGAGTCCCAGTTGTCACATATTACTGTTCGTACAAACGACTGTTAAAATACTCATACACTCAAATCGATCACATAATAAATGTTGAAAGTTCACGGCGCAACGGCAATCTGCATGTACTGGTCGGACATGTTTCCGCTATACTTAATAATTTATAATATGCCGTTTTTACACAAATTAGAATAAATGTTTGCGCATCGGATTAATATTATAAACCACTATCAGGTATTTCAACGATTGAGTGCAGACAAATTGTTATAAAAGTTGTTTTTAGTGAAATATTTACCGTTATTGCACGACGGAAACACATTTTGCAAAAAGACGCCAGTACATGAACTCGCATTTTTCTACTGCATTACAAATAACGGATGTCTGTATTATTTGTAGGCAGTGGGCAGCATACTGCGATTCTTCGTCAAAAGGGGAGCAGTGATACCAGTGAACTGCATGGAGACACTGTCCGTATGTTTGTTGGACAAATAGCTGGTTGGTTGTTGTGCGGGTTTCTTCTTGAGGTCACGACTGGTGACATTTTTGTTGCACAAACTGTCCAACAAACGTGTTGAAATACGTCAACAAAAATACGACCAGTCGTGACCTGAAGAAGAAACCCGAAGAGGAATCAACCAGGAGTCGCAACCTTCGTTCGCAAGAATCTAGTTTTCGATTTAGACTGTTTATTTTGCAGTCAGTCTGTCATGTGTTCTGACAAAAAGAGGGGTAGTGGGGTTTTTCCAGCCAGACCGGCAGATATCCAGGCAACAGTTCAGTATGCTGGCATAAAGCAAGACAGTAACTGTTCGGCGCAGAAGATTCGCAGCAGGATTGAGTTCGCTGAGGATCTACACGCAGTCTGCAGTATCAATTTCCGAACAGGAAACAACCACCAGTAACCTACCAGCCCACTTACCAAAGTAAGAAACAATGCCTGGGTAGTCCTATCTACACTTTAAAGTAAGACGCTTTTTCTAGAGGTGGCTAAATATTTAAAAGAAAACGAAGATAAACATAAAACCTTCAGTGATCTTGTGCAGAAAATGGGAGACCTCTGCGAAAAAGGCACCGATATATACGGTGCTAGACATATGACAATAAAGCTTACAGAGCACTTTACTGACAGTATCGTTACTGCCACCATCAACAGAAAGGCCGATTGGGCGACATTCATGAGCACAGCTTCGAATATTCTGAACTGTTTTTAAGAAGCTCCTTAACTAACAGTTAATGAAGCATGACACCAAATGTAAACAGACGTCTCAATATACCCATATTCCACCCCTGATGATATAGCTTCTTTGGAAAAGCACAGCACATTTGTACTAGTGACGCGCGCCTACTTCTAAGGACAATATTCAGTGAGAAAAAGCAGAACTGAAGATTGCATCAGTAAGCCATACCATTGTTTATGAGTCATGATGGTGCCATTCTTGATTGGTCTAGCCATTGAAATGCATCATCGCTTTGGGTTGAAGTTCCTCATTGACTCTAAACAGCCTTGGTTTTTGCTCTTCTTTGCTGAAGAGATTTGAAATGTCAGCAGCAAAATCTCAAATTACTGACATCCCTGGAACCAAACGACAGATGCCTGTGCCACTTCTACATGAAACTCCAGAACCATCGATAAAATCCGTTCGCCCAGGCCTGGGTGGTCGTGAATGATGTAGGCTGTCAATCAATAGAAATCTACAGTCAAATGTTACCAATGATAGACATGAATTCGAGTGACATGAGCTGTGTCTATTCAACAGTATGTTACCAGCCTTATGGTGGAAGGCCCAGTTAATCATTGCCAACGAACCTAGTGGCAGCGACTTGTGCTCCGCTGTCGTGTGTCTGCGGATTCCACACAGATATGAGTTTTCTTGGTTACATATACGCAATGTGACGCCAGTATCAGGTTTACAGGACGTGCTTGATGCTGTTCTTGCTCTTCTCTTTATCCCTGAAGTCCGGGGTGAGGCTGGCACCAATACCGGTCGTCGATTTTTGTTTACCCTTCATCTTCGTCTCTGATCCCGTTTCACTGCCATCTCCACCAACCGCATCCACCTCCCCTATCGTTCGCTCTCATTCTCCACTCCCCTCCCACCCCGTCAAATATCTCTTCACGCAGTCCTCCCATCTCAGTCTCAATCTTCCTCTTCCCCTTCTACCATTCACTCCAGTTGCATCCGCTCTCTTCCTCAACCGTTTCCTTCCATTCTTTCCACGTGTCTAGCAAACTTTAGCCGGCTCCTCACCAGCTTCCTTATGAGACTCTCTTTCACACAAACTTCTTCCCTCATCTCCTCAATTCTTCTCACCCAGTTATTCTCGCAAACTTGCTGTTTCTCTTGTTGTTTTTCCGTCATCGCCATGATCTCTAGACTGTATAAGTAGGCTGGTTTTATGCATGAGCTACGCACATTTCCATTTAGCGTCCGAGATACATGCCTATCTCCCATCACCCCTTCCAACTTCCTCCACGCATCAGCCCCAGCTTATATTCTGCTGCGAATTTCCGTCTCCGTCCCGCCGTCCCCGCAAATGGCTCCAAGTTGTGTATTCTCAAAACAAACACAATTGTGCACATGCTCAGTGGAAAGGCACTAGCAACAGCAGTTGCTTTTTGACACTACGCTTAATGCAGTGGTGACATCATAGGCGGAGAGACGACCGCACTAGAAAAGCAACAACCGATAGAATGTCAGAGGGAAACAGAGCCAAGTGAAACGCAGACTGGCATTCCAGAAGATCGGTATGAAAAACGTATTACTGGACAAGTTTCGGCAGATGCAGTCTGTTTAGAAAATGTACTTGATAGTCTCAATGGAAAAACTGGAGAAACAAAAGGCTGCAATGGCGTGTCACCCAACTACACGTATCTGATTGCATTAAACGGAAATAATTTGTCTACTCCGCCAAAGCTGACTGGACAGGAGACTGGAGTCTTCATTTATTGTCATTCCAGGAAATGTTGCCATATTTTGCGTTGACTACTTGGCGGCAATTTTTAAAATGGCAGCCATCTTGGAATTCCAATTAACTAAAATCCTTTCTAGATTAAATCATTAGTGTCACCCATGTGATAGTTGTGTTTAATATTTATATCATTTGACAAGTTCACCCTTAGATACACACTAATTTGGACAGAAAATATTGCTTTTAGCGGCCATTTTTTATTTATACAAATGAACTATTTTCTCCCGCCTATATTTATCATCATTTTTGATATGTTGTTTGGGAAGGGTTGGGGAGTTAGTTGCAATAAAACAACATTTCTGTTGCAATTTTATATAGGTCAAACCACATATTGACTGGTCTAAAGGCACTTAGCGCCGCCAAGAACGAGACACACCCATGACAACCTGCTGGTTGGGGTTTTGTCCGCCATGTGGCGCCACTGTTTTGCTTAGGACTTTTTGCTTATGTAATTTAACCTTTGACTCCCGCTACATGAAACTTAGAATGATATCGACCTTTGTGCGACTTCGGCAGCGTCTTATTCACCAGGTGGCAAGTATGTTTTCATAGCGCCAAACTGCCCGCATTCGCTCGAAGTCAGCATTGTTATGAACTTTGACTGGAAAATAAATATGTTTTTAATAACGCTAAAAGAGAAAGCTGGTAACCCACTCATCCATAAAACAAATGTTGTGTCGTACATCGAAGTTACTTACTGACACTAACTGAGACGATACGTCACCGCCTATGTCCCGATTGAGAGACAGGCCTACTATAGAGTTGCCGAAGCATCGGCGTCGGCGGTGGCGTCGGTGGCGTCGGCGGCGATAGCAGCACAAGCACGTGTAATCAAAATGTAACAAACAATAAACACCAGCTCTAACGTGGTCGGTGCAGCAATTACAACGTGTAGTATGTGTTGACAAAGTTGAAATTAATAAAATGGCAGTTGCCAGGTATGCCAGGGGTAGCCATTTATGATGTTTTAACATTGTGAAAATGTAGATCGTTGGGAGGTGAGTCAGGGGTGACCTCACACTTCCTGTTCCCTTTCAAACTGCCTGCATCGTATCTGTATAGTTGTGTCTACGATTGTGAGATCACTATTGTAGCAATAAAACTAATATTGCAATAAGGGTAACATATATAAGTCCCGTAGAGTGACTGATTTGGGGAGAGCATTTTTAGAAAAAGCGGAACTCTTGGGGGGGGGTCAGGGAAAATTGGCTAATTTAGACCCATTTTTATTCATTACAACATAACACCTAAAATGTGATCATATTTGTATAATTTAGTTAATGAATCGAGTACCAAGCGCCGCGTAGGCAATTTTGAAAATTTTAAATATATTAAAGTGAAACAAAAGGCATTTTTGGGACTTTTGCTTGAAAACTAACCATTTGCAACTATAATGAAAAATATCACGCAAGTGATTGAACACCGAAAATCTTTTTTTTTGCATGGGGAGCGCCACATTTGTTCAGAATCCTACGTCAAGAGTTCTGACTAGGTGTCCCACAACTCCAACTTTAAACGCCTGATCGTAGACCTAGACGTTTTAGTCATATACTTGCCAATAAGTTTGGACATGCTGCTAAAATCATCTTATTTGGCAATATAGTCCATTCATCCATTGTTTACTAACCTCCTCGCATTCCGATTTGACAGTTCTCTTAATCGAGTGTTTGCGTGTTGTCAAAGCCTTCGGCTGGGGTACATGCTGGAAAATAGTCTGTACCGCTTCAGGCTTTAACGACAACTCTCTATACTTCGCTGAATGCTGCTTACATCCGAATGCTGCACAGTATGGTATTGTAATAATTTTTATTGTGCGTAAATCCAATATAAAATCAAATAAAAATGTAAACGCACACCTCAACCACGTTAAAAATACACGCGATACGCACATCCTACGTCACAGCCGCGTCGGGGGTTAGGGGGCTGCTCGTCGCTGATTGGTCAAAATTGCAAAACACTGGTGAATATGTCAGCCTCCACGAAAAATGACATAACACAAGAATTTCGCACTTTTAGAACATATTCCCAGTTAGCCACTTACGGGATATTCCTGATTATAGTTGCAAATGGTTAGTTTTTAGGCACTCTTATAGGGGCAAAGACCCAAAACAGTGCCTTTGGTTTCACTTTAACTATCTCAACCAAGTCATATTTTCTGTCATGATTAAAAGGGGTCGGCGACATGTGGCCTGGCTCGCGCACTAAGTAGCTGCCGAAGGAACAATTTGTTATCCGGTCCGCGGCAAGATTGTGCATAATTCGGCACGCCCACTACTCCCTCCGAAGTGCGTATATAAAATAAATAAATAGTACGTCACGTTTACACTGTCATCGACACTGCATCGAATACTGTGCTTCAGCTATTCCATATACAAGGTGTTGCATAGGTGTCAAAACGGTCGCTTTTTTCGAGGGACAAAGCGCGCAAACAGTATTTGTATGGAGTTGCACAAAGTGCACGCGCGCGGCAACCTACACATATGTGCACAACATATTCATAAAGGATATGTTAAAAAACAATAATACAATAACACACATAAATATGGTTAGTATGGAAAACGTATTAATGGTCAACAACCACGGTTCTCTCAGTTGTATTATGTTACAGCTGCACTCCTCGCTGGTAGCAGCACCTTGACGTCTGGCACGTAGAGGGAAGGGCGCACGTCGATGTTCATTTTGACAAAGAGCAATACACATGTTGTGCTCTGAGTCAACTCGCACCGAACGTCTGTCTCTATCTTCCTGATCATACCGAAAGTTCGTTATTTGGTTATGTTCAACATCAGTAAATATAGGTGCCAATCCCGTGAACTGCACACCTGTGAGACTGGTAAAACATATCCGTAAGACTACAATCGAACCCGTGGTTTATCTACTTCCGATGGTTTGTCGCACATGCTCAAAAGGAGCTCGCCGTGCAAACTGGGATATATTAGTTGGTTCTCGCGAGATTTCGGCGCAGCTGACTGGACACGGCTAGAATATCGGACGTGTTTTGAACCGATTATATTTTATTCGGATGCCATTTGGCAAATGCGGGTCGTAACAAGTAATACAAAAATCTTGTTGTAAACGTACAATAATGTAAGGAATGTACACCCGTAAGACCATCAAAGAGGCGTATCTAAGGTGACCATTAGGCCACGCCCCCTTTGGCTTAAATGTTTAGATATTGTCCCCGTTTTTTCCGTTGAACCGCTCACGGGTGACTAGGCTTGCAACCCACCTTGGCATACCTCTTTGCGAGATCCTAGATACGCCACTGGCAAGAAATTTAAGAAAATACGTACGACGTACAGGTAAACTGTAAGACTTGGTACCTATGTCGGTATGACAAAAAGAACCAGCATTAGATTTGCCAAGGTAACAAACCTTGCTAAGCCACTGCCCTCACGAAGACCCGTGGACTTGATCATCGTGGATTTGATCATCGTTACAGTGCGGGTGCAAGAACCGTCTTGGTGATCTGGGTAGAATATTTTAATGTTAAACTTATCAGACATTCACATCCGCCATATTTAAAGATGGCGGTCGTCAGTACAAATGTCACGATGTCTTAGCGACTACGTCATGTTGAGCCATAATTTGCATGAATTTGTATAGATTTGTGGGCAGCAATTTCAAATATGTTACATTACGCCTTCGCCGACATTCATATATCCGCCATTGTTAAAGATGGCGCCCGTCAAAGCCTATTATTCCATATCTTAAGAACTACATAACCTACAGACACAAATTTGATGTCAAAATATAGGCTTTTGTGATTCGACGATTTCAAATATATTAATTTTAACCTTCGTTGATATTAAGATATCCGCCATTTTGAAAAATGGCGCCCGACAAAGCTTGTTATCAGCATATCTTAAGAATTACATCACCTAGAGCCATGCAAATGATATGAAAATGTAGGTTTTTGGATTCGACGATTTCAAATATGTTACTTTTTATCTTCTTCGACATTCATATTCGCCATTTTCTCCATACCATATATGGCCACTGTAAAGATATTCCAGTACGAAACCACGGACAAAGTCACCTTTGTTCATGGTTTGCGTGCCCATGCTATGTGGTGAAATCACATGTGAAAATACCCCCAATAGATCATTCACGACATCAGCTGTCGACAACATCGACCATGATCCAACAGCAACGAGTGCACATGGATCTTTCCATAGGACGGGCATCTCGTTGTTTCAGCACCGAGACAATGATAATACTGGAATTGAACAAAAGCGCACACATCTTGGAAGGTCTGGCAAAACAAGTCACCAGGTACAAGTGTGTAGATCTCCGGCAGGAATCGGTGCAGTCAAGAAAGAACTTCCTGTTCCAGAAGTTGCTGGTCTGATTAAATCACGCTGCAATATGATGGCTGATGCGGTGGAAGAAGAGTACAAATGGTGTGATTGCGTCAGGAAGGCCATTAACACATATGTTGAACACCAGGGAGAGCAGGAGCTGCATGTGTCGTGGGCAGCCTACCATGCAAAGAGGAACGAACCAGCAGACGTAACTTAGCCTGGTCCCACATCAGTCACTACACTAGTCCCGCTATTTCCCGCACTCTTTGAATGTAAAAGGTAAGGTAAAGGTAAATATAAGTTCTTATATAGCGCAGTATCCATTCCGCAGGACTGTTCAAAGCGCTTTACACTTCACCCCCTGGCAGACCTGTTCATTCCAAGGCCATTTCAACTTCTCTGGGAAGCATTGTGGTGAAAAGGGCACTGGTATTCTCAGTCCTGGACAAATTCCCGTCATTGCATGTGACCAGCCATTGCTCAAGCTTGCAAAAGAAATCCAGTGGACATGGCCGCAGATTTATAGTGAAGACTACTTCGTTGTCGTGTTGGGTGGTCTACACATCAGAATGACGCTGAAATCACTTGGCAATCTTCTAGACGGCAGTGGCTGGACGTCGGCGCTTGCTCAAGCTGAAGTAGCCACAACTGCTAACTAATTCCTGAAAGCGACGCACGTGAAGAGAACGGCTCGTTCACATCAAGTGACTGCTTGTGCACTGTATCAACTTCACCATCTCGCTTACACCAAGTATGTAACCTCTCAACCAGAAGCTGCAGCTTTGTCATTTGAAGAGTGGCGTAAACTGAGAGCAGAGCGAAGTCCGCAATTCCAGTTCTGGCAGCTTGTGCTG
>SDWI01001992.1:0-17725 GCA_009193005.1 Lamellibrachia luymesi
TTCTCCACTCCCATTCCACTGGCGCCAAATCTCTCTTCACGCAGTCCTCCGATGTCGGTCCCAGTCGCCCTCCTCTCTAATCGCATCCGCTCTCTTCGTCAACCGGCCCCCTTCCATTCTTTCCACGTGTCCAGCCCACTTTAGCCGGGTTCTCGCCAGCATCTTCGTGAGACTCTCTCTCACACCAACCTCCTCCCCCAGCTCCTCCATTCTTCGCGTGTCTATTCTTTTCGCTCCCGCAATTCCTCTCACTCAGTTTTTCTCGCAACCTTTCTATTTCTTGTGTTGTTTTTCTGTAACCGACATTGCCTCTATGCCTTATAGGTAGGCTAAGCACCTTTCCTTTTAGTTACCAATATATATGTCTATCCCCCATCACCCCTTTTCACCCCTGACATACATGCTGTTATGCGTTATGTGAAACATTGTTATATGCCATACAACAAAAACAAACTTTAAAGTTAAATGTTTCCCTGAACAACGTGGTGTCTGCCATTGGAAACATTCGTATATCTAGCTGCTTCTGTTAAGTAACTTTACAGTACAACAAGCATTTTTTTTATTTAATGTGTTTTCATATACGGTACAATGGATTTAATGTTTTTGTACATGTGCACATCCATCACCATGTACGGATGGTTGCTGCTGAAGATGCTTATTTATTTCACTGGTAGTACAACGGACCACAAGCCGCTACTAACGATCTTCGGACCGGATAAGTCGCTCCCAGCCATGTCTTTACAGCGCCTACAGCGCTGGGCTCTGCTGCTGATAGGCCACGATTATGACATCCGCTACCGCGCTTCGGCAGAACACTGCAACGCAGATGCTCTGTCTCGACTTCCTGCCGGTCCGGTTGTCGCATTTGACCGCGAGGAGGAAGTCAGAGCAATCACATCTGAAATCCAGCAGATCGCCACAGAGGTTGTCAGCGAGTTCCCGATCACGTGGAAAGGTAGAACACTGCAACGCAGATGCTCTGTCTCGACTTCCTGCCGGTCCGTATGTCGCATTTGACCGCGAGGAGGAAGTCAGAGCAATCACATCTGTTGTCAGCGAGTTCCCGATCACGTGGAAGCTCGTCGCGGAGTGCACCAAGAAGGATACTGTCCTGTCCCAAGTGCTAAACTTCGTGCGCAACGGTTGGCCGACCTCTGGACCAGAGTGCAGGATGGACGCTCTGAGACCATTCTTCAAAACGCAGACGGACTGCCAGGGGGTGAAGTGTAAAGTAACAGGTCAGCCAGGGGGTGAAGTGTAAAGCGCTTTGAGCAGTCCTATGGACCGGATACCGCGCTATATAAGAACATACCTTTACCATTTTACCTTTTAATTAGGCTGTTGAGCAATATTATTATTCATGTGTATTGTTTTACATTAGAACATCATAATTTATGTGTGTACAACATAACAAGTGCCCAATGTGTTAAGTTGGTGGCATACAGGAATTAAATTATTAAAAACAGATCTTGTTATCAAGTAGTACTTGCCATAATTGTTATTGTTATGTTTTTTTCATAATTGTCTATGTAGAGTACAGTTAAAATCAGACTTTTACAGNAGAGCAACGCTATTTAGTCTACGAAGAAAACAGAACATTGAGCAATATTATTATTCATGTGTATTGTTTTAAATCAGAACATCATAATTTATCACATTTTATGTGTGTACAACATAACAAGTGCCCAATGTGTTAAGTTGGTGGCATACACTAATTCAATTATTAAAAACAGATCTTGTTATCAAGTAATACTTGCCATAATTGTTATGCCTTTTTCATAATTGTCTATGTGGCACTGCACAGGGAGGAAGGTGTATAGCATCCGCTCATTTCCACCATTTCCTCCCTAACATACATATACACAGTACACATCTAATGTAAGTGGATCAACCAATCAAGTACAGTTAAAATCAGACTTTTACAGGGGTTATGATTTGTGAATGATTTTCATTGAAAATCAAGTTCTCAGTGCAACTTGGCATCAATGTTAATAAGCATCACAAATGATACACATTCATGTGCACAAACACAATGCCAAGTTTGGAATGTGTCTATACATGGGCCACCCTTAATATTTTGTATCTGCTTTTAATTGTAAGTTGTGGAACTAAAGTTCTCTATCATGACAGTAATATCCCATTTAGTAGTTATATCAATGTAATGAACATTGTAAAAAATATAAATTAAAATAATGTAAACTTAATTATTAATGTACGAAAAACAATGAGGAATTGTGTAGTCAGTGTTTTTGTTAATACATTGTGGTTTAAAGAAATGGTAGTATGATACTGCTGATATAATTATGAAAGTTTCAATTACAATTCGGTAATGCAGTGAGCCTCATCAACTATAATTGTATGTGGTCTCTCCTGAAAAAGCTCATCTGACATGATGGCCCTCCACTGTCCTGCAAACAATGCTTTGGGACTCGGTAGCATAACTGGAAAGTCCCCCTGTTTCACCCTTTCCCTTGTCTCTGAAAAATAAAAATTTTCATATTCAGAAGATGCTATTAAAATAATATATCGGTTTCTAGGCTGCTGACTGAAGTATAATGTCAATAAGCAGACAAAAACTATTGACACAGTAGTTGCTTTTATCACCGGGCAATTCACTATGCAGCTGTCATGCGTATATTAAGAGTATAATTTTTAATTACAAAACAATAGTCTTTGTTCACCAAACGACAGATAATTTAACACATGGATTCTTTTAAATGTTCTTATATTAACAATGACATACATTTAGTTGTCCCCTTAAAGATGCGCATGACGTGCAATATCAACAGTATAATTTTTAATTACAAAAATAATAGTCTTTGTTCACCAAACGACAGATAATTTAACCCATGGATTCTTTTAAATCTTATTATATTAACAATGACATGCAATGAGATGCCCCTTGTAGCTGCGCATGCGCATAACATCTAATATAACCATATAATTAAAAAAATATATATTTGCAACATCAAATCTTTAATTAAATTAGAAATAACTGTATGTGCTCTGCAAATGTTGCGTTTAATATAAAAACCGTGGATAATATTTTAATTTTTTGGTAGAATTCTTTCGTTTGAAACATTTTTTAGCTTACTTTCTACTTTCTCTTTTTTTTCTCTAAATTTTTTACGATGAGTAAGTGTACGCGCGATACGCACAAATATCGCCTTCGCGGTTCTGATGACACCGAGGCGTGAGTAATGCGCAAATCGCACACGCGCCATGTTTATCAAGCGTGGCGATACGCATTAACCGTTTCACATGTGTATTCTGTGACATACAACCAACACGTGGGCTTACCCAAGAAACTAAAGAAATGTGCTCTAAATAATTACTTATGAGTACTTTTATCGGTGACATAGAAAACATTTCACAATTAGCAGCACCCTTCCCACAATAAAGATGTGTAACTAATTTTTTTAAATGCAAATAAAAGTTATTACATATACCGCATGTTGTATTTTTTTGTAGTTATGTGAGGAGGTTTTTTAGTCTATGTTGCCATTTAGGTGGGGGCATGATATCTGGGGAAGTGTGTCTGTATACCTACATTACTCCCTCCGGACAAAAGAAATGTATGTTTTGATGTGATGCTAGGTCTACTGATTTTGTATAATAGCAAGTGTAAAGATCATCTTATACGCAATTAGCTACATCTTTGATATTTCTCCTATTCAATACATAAGAATTGTCAACATGTAGGTGACTGAATTATTTTAAATAAACAAGATTGCAGAAAAATTATTTTACATTACTGCAAGGTCAAAATAATAATGATCGTTAGGGGTTTTGTCCGTGAGGAGTTATGTCCGTACTCCATATGTAACAATATTTAACAAGATTGCCATCCAAAGCAAAGGCCCAGATGGCAAGCGGACACGGACACCATGGGCTTATCAAGAGTCCCCACCTAACTATCCTTTTCACACTAGCCTCCTGATGGAGACAGGTACTGTCTTTAACATCTGTATCAATAAACCCGCCAAACAGCAGCGCAGTATGAGTTACACCAGCAGACAATTTTAAAACACCATTGTTACTTTGCGGCCTTTTCATTCAAATAAATAGTTGGTTCATGGAGTTCTTTACATATAACTGGTCATTGATGTTGATGATAATGAAACTGACAATGATGGCTTGTAATGAAAATGAAAAGTTATGTAGTTCCATAAAGATAATAATACATTTCTGTTTTTACGTAATTATTGTGCCAAGGATATTGAATACTCTATGACGATTCCATCCCTTTAAGAAAGCTAAATAACTGTAAACTGTTGTGTTTTATTTATTACACGTCAAAATCACACTAGCAGTTACAATAGTGTAGCACGTCGATTAATTAATTACTAATATGTTAATTAATGTTACATATTATGTTGAATGTGTGTATGCGCAATGAAAGGATGCTTTTAATTCACGTGTATTATGAGAAAGTAATTAATGTTATTTANCCTCCCTCCCTCCCTCCCTCCCTCCCTCCCTCCCTCACCTCACTCCCTCCCCACTAGAAGGAAACCAGATATGCAATATCAGCATAATTAAAAAAAACCTTTGTTCACCAAACGACAGATAATTTAACCCCAGCAATCTTTTTTATTTAATTATATTAACAATGACATGCAATGAATTGTCCCTTTTAAGATGCGCATGACATGCAATATCATCAGTATATATTTTAATTACAAAAACAATAACCTTTGCTCACCAAACGACAGATAATTTAACCCATGAATTCTTTTAAATGTAATTATGTTAACAATGACATGCAATGAGTTATAATTTTTAGTTACAAAACGACAGAAAATTTAACCCATGGATTCTTTTAAATTTAATTATATAACAATGAGATGTCCCCTTGTAGTTGCGCATGCGCATAATATCTAATATCGACCATATAATTTCCATACAAATAATATTTGCTATAATCAAATATTTCATTAAATAAAATATGAAATATTACGTTAGAAGTTATTGTATGTGCTCTACAAATGTTGCGTATAATATGAAAACTGTGGAGAATGTTTTAATTTTTTTGTAGAATTCTTTCGTTTAAATTTTTTTTTGACCTTTCTTTCTCGTTACGCGCGATACACACAAAGAACGCCTTCGCGGTTCTGATGGCCCCGAGGCGTGACTAATGCACAAATCGCACACGCGCCATGTTTATCATGCAATCGGTTCCGCTGTTTTGATGTGTAAAACTGATTAAAAGTGGACTAAAACACAATATTTTAAAAAGAATATATGAACTTTTTTTGCTGGAACATATGCGGAATGATGCAAGGAACACATTCAGGTACAAAAATGCTGGAAAAACCGTCGGCATAATACCCTAATAATTTAGCCCAGTCCTTCACAGGAAGAAGTAAACGATTACCGGCACCTGAAAACAACTGGTGCGATTTGGTGCTCTTACCCCTGTTCACACCATAGCCAGGCATAGGGCATTCCAAACACAATTTACATGTAAATGCTTACAGTTTTTTTGTAAAGCATTATTTTACTAAATTGATTATATTTTATACAATCAAATAAAACTTGCATACCTCTATTACTTCCTAATTAGCATGTATCGTGTGTGGTGCATCGATGCAAAGTTGTACAGGGAACTTGATTTTAAATGAAAATCATTCATGAATCATAACCCCTGTAACTTGTAAGAGTCTGATTTTAACTGTACTTGATTGGTTGATCCATTTATATTAGATGTGTACTGTGTAGATACATTGAATAGTATGTTAATAAGGGAGGAAATGGTGGTAACGAGTGGAGGCTATACACCAAAAACAATTAATAATATTATCAGCATAACAATAACAAGTATGGCAAGTATTACTTGATAACAAGATTTGTTTTTAATAATTTAATTCCTGTATGCCACCAACTTAACACATTGGGCACTTGTTATGCAGTACACACATAAAAAATACGATACAGTATGATGTTCTGATGTAAAACTTAATAATACTATTGATCAACATGCCTAATTAAATAAAAAATATCAATGGTTCAATATTGCCTTCCACAAAACAACAATGTAGCAACTGAAATCCATTGCACATATATTTACTAACAATCATAGGTGGTGTAACAGGGATGAGGGCAGCTGCACCTAGGGATATATCGGGGGCAGATGAGATGCTTTTTGGCTTCTCCAAATATTAGTGGTGTACATGTGACATTGTTGTTCAAAAATTTGCCTTAGTTTCCTGCTGAACGTGACTTTAACTAAAAAAAAATTTCATTCCCCACCAATACACAAAATATGCTTCAGTTACATATGCCATACTCCTAGTCAATTTAGTGTGCCAGTGCTAATAACACAAGTAGTTTAATTATTTTACATTCCTAACTGCTAGTGTCACTCTAATTTGTAAACTGGATAGAAATGTCATTAACTTGAAAATTCTACGACTGTGACAATGCTGCTTTTAAAGTAGCCAATTATTAATGGTGGCCAATTCGTGCAAGTGTACAGTATGCATTGTTTCGTTAAATTACATTATAAACATGTTTTAGTTGTCTACTGTCTGCAACACATATACATAAGTATCAATCATTCAGATCTCGTTTGGGCTGATTGTACACATTTGTAAATTTATCACACTTCAACCTGCGATAATGGACAATATTGATATACATCTGTTACACAATGTAACAATGGGTACTAGAACTAGACAAGTTCGAGTTACTTCCTTAACCATACCTTGTAGTAAATATGCATACAGTAATAAATAATATTTCACACATCAGTTGCAAAATGACAGACAATTATCAGTCGAAAATACTGTATCATTGTAGGGCCAGTGACTTCCGAGAAGATTATGCGCTGCAACAGCTCCTCCAGCCAAGAGAATGGACATCCAGAATGAACTTTGCATGACAGCTTCAGTAGAAATTTTGGCATGTCTAGATCAGCCAAAAATTGTATATCAGGCTGTGAAATCCACATATTACACATGCATGGATTTACGAAACAGTGAACTATGAATATGTGTACACTTAGCTGACAATGTCATGTGAACAACTTATGAACTTTGCTGCAATGAGCCTATAATGTCATGTGAACATCGACATGGATTGGATTTATGAAACAGTGAACTGTGAATATTGCTGCAATGCACTACAGTGTATACGGTCTTCCTTGTAGTTCCTTTTATGACGGGCTGATGCCGGCTAGTTCTTGTACTGGTGCACTACTTTGGGTGTAGTCTTTCTCTATGTCTTCATATCAGCCTACGGACATTACTTCATGTTGAATTGCAGGATATTATTTCATGACACAGTGAAATATGAATATTGATATACTGAGTCTGCAGTGTATGTAAACCAGTTTTGACACTGGACTATACATTTTTTTGCATTATACATGCAGGAAATATTTTCAAACAATTATTTCCCTATGCAAGAGCATATTGGTGTTCTTTATAATTGTACAGTAAACACTATAGATTCTATGAATATGCTAGCTCCACGTGTCACTGAAAACTGCATCCTCAACTGATGTAGCTGATCCGGTTTGTTGATGTCCTAGTATGTAGTGTGTGAATTAAGTAATATCTGCAAACGGTTTAATTAAAAATTTAGTATTTTTGTTGAAATCATTGAAACAATTGACTTTAGTCATTCATTCTTGTGGCTGTGCTGATTCAATAGAATGCTATGCCTCACGTAGTCAGGAATGCAGACTCCGTTGCCACCTTTAAGACATTATTACAGACACATTTGTTCCGACAGGCAACTTTGCAGCAGTGATATTCCAGTGACATTTTAGCTATACATTTGATTTATGTATTTTATGATGTTTTATAAACTAACTTAGTCTCCCTATTTATTCAACTAATTTAAGCACCTTATTTATTTTTATTATTTAACCTGTTAGCTCATTTAATTTATTCTTTTTATCTGTTTTAGCTCATTTTAATATATTTTACTTATATATATATACAACTTCATGTACATATTTTACTTATGTATGTATAAATGTTTAATAATAATAAATCTGATAAGGCTCAAAATAGTGGCTATCCAAAATAGTAAACACTGTGTGAGTCAATGCCGATCATGGGCGTGACTTCCATCCTCTCGCTGATTGCATGACAAAGTTATGAAATTTCACCAAGGGTGAAAATTGTGATTTTTCAGCATTTTGATTTTCACTTATAGGTGTCTCCTCCAAATTAATTTTGCGACAAACCAAACTAGTATCCACTGCAATATGCAAGTTCGCTTGTGCCAATAAACCGGATTTGCGATAGGCTAAATCAGTTGAAGATACAGTTGTAATACTTGTTGATGCATTAAGTTATTTAAATGAGCTAGCATGTCATAGTGGATACTAAGTAGGCTTAATTGTTGGCAAAGTTAATTTGGAAAAAACGAATTGAGTGGGCATCTTTAATTATACATAATTCAGTCATCAAAAGATCACATTGTAGTAAAGCCAATTGTGTACACTATTTCCCAAGTACATTTACGAACACCACACCACATAATTATTTATGGCTGAAATAGGCAATTTATCAATGGAAATCAAATAATCAGGTCACTGTAAGATCAGTATTATGGTCAACAATTACAGCCTCTATTGACATGATAGCACCGCAATCCATACTTAATTAAAAATAAATAGACCATTAATTCTCTGGGTGCGAGAAGTCCTGGGCTGAGGTCCAGGCAGATAGTTTTAGTTTTGAGTGTAGGGGATGTACGAAGATGAAGGAACTAGAGGTGGAGTTGNCGTGTCATACATAATAACTTAATTAGGGCATTTTAAACATAAATAGGTCAATGGTCATTGTAGGTCAAGTAGGTAGGTCATTGCAAGGTCATGTCAAGTTCACACATTTTAAGGTCTTAAAACTTTATTCCACCTCAATATCGTCATTACTCCATTAGTACATATGCCATTTGCCTTTACATTCAGTGGCAGTGCAGCCCACAAACATCCAGATCACAAGAAATTTACTCTATTCCTAGTATATTTATAAAAAAAAATGCCCCTTTTTATGGCACTAAAAAGTTGAATAACTTCGCAAATAATATACATTGAAAAAAATTCAAAAGGTTATAAACTGCATGGTATACTTTATCACACAGAAACGTTTAAAAGATTATAGAACAATTGTAATGTATTTTGTGATATACTTACCTTAGTCTTAGATTGTCACTTACATGCAATGCACACATCAGCACTTTCTAGTCACTCGCCGTCTGTGTACCTTCATTGGCGTCTCCAGTTGACACGCATCCTGTCTAAAAAAGGACTGCGAACTATCCAAAAAATATCAGATAATAAGATCACAAAATCACGAAAACGCAGCAATACGTCAGATTACTTCAAAGATTGATGACGACATAATTGTTGTGTATACCAGTGGTGCCACCTGACGACGATAACAGTCAAAACATGCTTCTGAAGCCAGACTCTAATCTCGGCGGACTCACGTTACGAAGCCGAGCGAGAGTCGGATAAGCGAGACTACCATTTGGCAGCATCTTTTCCCAGCAATTACTTATTCAAGCTGACCCATAATATCATTGACAGGGACATGGCATGGGCCCTAACAGGGCACTTTTAATTGCAGTTAGCAACTACATTCCTCTGTTGCATTGTCTTCTGACCAATTCTAGTCCCAACTGGTACCAGGTAACCAACACAGCTAGCTGCTAAAGCGTGTTGTTTCAATGGTTGTGTGAGCTGATAAGACATGTCTGGGAACACATGAGAAGGTGGGGGTTCACAAGCCAGATGGCTTCATCAGCTAGGCATCAGATGTCTTTGTTAATTTTACTATGGACAATGCTAGATGGTATTACCTCTGACCAGTTTCCCTGAGAGGCTACTACTACTACTGGACTGGCCCTCTACCTACTCAGATAAAACCACACCTGCGTATACATATCCTGTTATACAATCTAGCTCCTCCCATACCCAGTGGTACAGGTCGATAAAAAGACAGATTGTGCTTTATCATTAATTAAGTTCTGTATTTAACTGAACTTATTTGATGTTGTGAGCTCTCATTGATGATAATATAACTTCCAAAGCATCCAAGTGAGTTCAAGGGTGGCAGACCGATTGACCAGCTAAGGCTGTCCGGGAACACTTCGTTATAGGCAGAGTGGTTGCAAAACAGTTGCCAGATGTAAACTGTGTAATTTATATAATATTACTCATGATTTTGTTGTTATTTCTAAGTGTTGTACTTTTACTTCAAGTACTTTTGAAAAGTAGTTCTACTTTTTACTCAAGTAGTTTTTTTACAAAGTACTTTTACTCAAGTAGTAGTGAATTACTTTTACTCTTACTCAAGTACAAAATTAAAGCAACTCAGTCAACCCTGCTGACAGCCTACAGCCAGATTGACAACCTACAGCTGGCTAACTACACTGCGTCAGGGTATTGCGTAACACCAGCAACGTCCTAAACAGTCCGTGTACCAGTCTTGCGTAACAATTTCGATCATATGGCCAGCGTACTGCCGGTTATATCGTTGGGATGTTCCCATGTTCAGTAGTGGGGGTGTATCGTCGCTTCAGAATTACAAATTTGACATATGTACATGTACGATCGTTGAATGTATGTGATTATTATATATAAGCAGCATTATGGGGTTTTCTAAGGAAACTCACACAAGTTTATATATTTATATAGCAAATATATGTAATTGGCTAAGTATGGGATTTCACACCCGAGACAGTCCATTATTCAGCGAGTGTTTAGTGGTTGCAAATTGCAATTGACGCTTTACGTGAGTGTCCGTGTAGGCGAAGATAGACCCGGCTTATTCGCATATTCACAATTTGGTGGCGTAAAAACGTGCGTGTTGTCCGGCTGGAAACAGAAGGTGCGGCCAGACAATACCTGCAGTAAAGGTCTGCTTCGTTGATTTAACAGTACACGTGTGTGCACAAGGTTGCACTTGCCATTCTTGAGAATATTTCTCGGGAGGTAAGCGTTGTCTAATCAGAATAACTTATCTGAATACGCTTTTAGCATGCATAGTAAGTTTCGGGAATCCGGTTATATTACCGGACATTTGTTGTATATGCACTTGGCCTTGAATGAGTTTGTTCTGCACAGCTCCTTGGGTGTTGACATGAAACATTATTTCAAAGCCACAATACTACACATAATACGTGTAGGCACATTCAGATGTCCTTTATATGCGGATGGGGTGGGCTGGTGGAGCTAAATAGATTGTGCTCACAGGAATAAAATGAGTATGCATATGTTTATAATCATTCGTGCTAGTATGTATATGTATTGGCCGGGATTACTGTTTCGAGTGCAGGTGCCTGGGACTATAACTATAAATATAAGGTGTTGTGGCAGAGTATTGTTGTTGGGTTATGTTTTATTTTGTAGAAGAAAGTAGGTTGGTGTTGTGCTGCATTGTAGTTATGGAAGCCTCAGATGTAACCACTGAAATGGAGTTTATGTAATGTTGCTAGATCGACCTGAGTATTATTTATAAATATGATGAATGTCTTTATTTGTGAATGGCCCTAATTGTAATTAATTGCACTAGCGATGCACGCGTGACACGTACTGTGCGTAGTTCGTTGCTTGCTAATTTGTGTTCAGTTTCATATAGTAATTCAGATGTATTTACGTTATTTTCAGTGTCGAGCTTCGGTAACGCCTAAGTGTCAGATGTGAAGTAGCGCGTACGCCGAGGTCGTGCCGCGACATGAAGGGTTGGTTCGACGTATCTTCAGCACTACGTAAAACGGAGTCGTGCTATGTCTTGTTGGGAGACATACACTATGTCGGCCATTGAACTGTGTGGCCACTCCTCATATACACAATCTTATCCATATTAAGTTATTATATTCCTAAAACAGCTCACCTTTCCTAAACGTCAATCGTCATCTCTTAATAACATTGAGTACGATGTTGCTAACAGTGTACAATGAAAACTATAGTTAAATTTAAATTACTGCATCCATATATGTATGTTCAAGTTAGCATTGCTATTACAAACAATTATGTATAACTTTTTGCTGTTCACAAATACCAATAAAGACGGGTGTGTAGATAATTTGTTACGCTAAGTATTATAAACTCAGCAAATTACATTACTACCCATATTTTTGCACATCTTTTACACAAAGACATTTCATTAAGAATTATCTAGAATATATTCGCAATTATACACATAACCACATATGTTAACAAAATCGAATGAAATGCTATCAAATTTATTGTGTACTTAATTGTTTCATGTTTAACTAGTACTTTGAACAAAAGAGATATGGATGGAGATTGACGCCAATGCCGAACTACCATAGTAACCGTCAATACGTACCGGCGTATCGTAGAACAGCGGCGGAGCAACTACAACTTTTAGCTTTGATCGTCCTTACCAGTCTCTCCCAGTCGATAATATACGTGCATCTCAAGGGAGGCGATAAGTCAGGACCCTAATCCCACCCGTACTCCAGGAAACTCCACATCCCGGCGAGATAGCGGCTTGCCAAGCGCTGTAGACTTATGCCTGTGTTTGTTTCGACACACCGAACTGTACATTAACGAATTCGTTAGCTTTGATATATAAACCCGTGTCTCCGCAATACAATGAAAATGTGGTGTGACACCTCATTAGCATACGATAATATGATTTACTCTTATATTAATAAAACACAAATATTACTGACTTCAATGTATCACTAGAATGTTTGGAATATACCATAGTATATGTTGCTATATAAGATTCCTAAGAACATTCATATAATAAATTAATAATCAATCCTATGATTTTGTAATAGCTCATTAAACATTATCCACATGATGACACAACCAACACCCAGGTGGCGGCACATATCACTGGCCCTGACCATGCGTTGAAATTAACAATATCGTTTTAATGATCGTGACAACGTACGGGGGTCGTACTCATACACAATGTGTTTGCATTTATACAGTTTACGTATATATAATTAATCAATCTGTGCGGACTGTGTGTATTTCATTAAATGGCAAAGAATTGGTTAGGTTAGGTATATATGCATTTACCAATATTTAATATCCTAAAATGTATTAGGTCATTCATGGATGTGCATCAAACGCACGCTTTGCATCAGCAGGTTTCATGTCCATCGTGTGTCCATGACCATTGGCTCAAATTGTTTATCACTCGATCTACTTGCAATGACGTCAAAGCAATATCTCCTAGTGAAAGGTTATTAGATCAATATAGTGTAACTATACACACACACACACACACACACACACACACACACACACACACACACACACACACACACACACACACACACACACACACACACACACACACACACACACACAAACACACANGACTTCTGTCCAGGTGAAAATGACATTTCATAAGCTTTAAACAAATATATGATCATCACTAACTTCTGTATTTCATTCGAGAGCTGGTAGTTGAAGTTCAAGACAATAATCAAATGTTACAGGACGTGTACCAACGACAAGAGTGATTAAATGAACAAATAAATTCATTAATTGTATATGTATTTGTTATTTTATTACTGTCACAGATAAAGAGCATATTTGCCCTGTCAAAAGACACGGTAGCGTTTAGCTGTCGCGTTGTTTTAATTTTGTGTGAAGCTCTACGGATTATAATTATATTTTCTCATGTCAAGTTTTAATCTTTGTTCTTATTCAAACACCCAACGGCAGTGAAATCATTGACATGTATATCCTACAAAGCTGTAGCACCTGTAATACACGAACGTTTTCATTATTCTGACGCATTATAATTTCAACGTTTTCATGTTCCACGTCACATTCTACGATGTATGCTTAACTGTCATATCAAAATCACTGCCGGATCACTCTTCATCCAGGTATCGACTACCTGCTCTACAAACCGCCCTTCACGATTTATATTGTGGTTTCTGTCCATCCTGGACACCCAGGGTGAAAGTTGCCATTTTATTATCTTCCCCTTGTGTGGAACTAAGGAGTTCGTTTTCAATAACCCTTTCACGGCATCTAGCTTCCCCGGGGCAAATTTACCTTTTATATTGGGCGATCTCTTTGGTGGTGGCCAGAAAGAACTCTGGTATTGGCTGTTGATGCCCAACCAAAGAATTCATCACCATTGGTGATTACTGTGTTTTGTTTAACAGCTATGTCCGCCATTTGTTTACGGTTCCCGAAACCACCGCAGGGCCCATTACAATGGCCCGTCTCTAGCCACTGGTATGAGGACTGAATTCTTAACAACGACAGATGATTGACCATTACATACTCCTTGCCGGTGTCACAACTCTCAATATACATACATACATACATACATACATACATACATACATACATACATACATACATACATATATATATATATATACGCGCTGGCAAATTACCGTTCACAAAATACTATGACGTCAATATCCAATAATAGAATCGGAGTCAAGGAGTCAACATTTTGAAAATGTTCTCAATGGCGATGCACTTATTTACTCAACGGACGTCATCCATCAAAATAAACCATAGTTCGGGGGCTCTTAGCCGGTGGTCCATGGACCCTAGGGGGCCCGTAAACTAGGGACAAACATTTATTATTTCGTCGAGTTCCTTCCTGTTTATGTGCATTTTTCTGGGGGTTCTATAGCTCTATTTTTAGGACCAACATCCTACCTCCAAATGCCTGCCACATTATGTTACTATTAACGCGACCACATGTTCGCGACCACATGCCAATATCCCCCTAGGACAAAATCTCTCTGGCCAAAATCCCCGTATGCAAAATCCCCTTAGTTATGGATATTAATATTATATATATTTATCTACATAAATATCATTGCATATTGTAGTTTTACAGTATTCGTTATACAATATAACTGTATTAACGACAACGGATGTTTTGAACTCGGATTTGAGGGCATCAGGCATAAGAGGTTTAACAAGCGATTTAACGAGATTGCCAACCAAGGCAAAGGCCCAGATGGCAAGTGAACACGGCTTATCGAGAGTCAATTCTCCTCCTGAGATATGTGTCAACCTTGGTTTTAAAAAGATTCACGTTGCTAGCAGTTACACAATATGTACATAATTATTTCCATTCATTTATTATCCTCTGCGAGAACGAGTACTTCCTTATTTCCAATATACATTGATCCTTTACTAATGTTACCTTATGTCCTCTAGTTTTATTGTCTTTCTTGAGTGAGACAAACATATTTCTATAAATATTTTCATACCCATTCGATATCTTAAAAAACTTCAATTTGATCTCCTCTTAACCTCCTTGATTCTGGGGTTATTAAATTCTTTTAGGCGTTCTTCACAACTAAGGTTTCTCAGTTCTTAAATCATTTTAGTTGTTCTCCTCTGTATTCGTTCAAGCGTATCTATATCCTTCTTACGATATAGTCTCCAAGATTGTATATAGTATTTGTATATTGTATGTTATGTTTCTCCTAATAAACCCAAGAATTTGATTACCTTTTCAAGTTGCAATACCAAGCTGTTCTGAAACGTTCATATCAGCGCTTATTGTTACTCCTCGGTCATTTTCTATTACAGTAGTACCTAGAACAGTATCTCCCATTTTATTGTTTACATTCAAGTTTCCGTGTCCTGTGTGTAGGCATTTACATTTCCCAAAATTGAGTAACATCTGCCATTTTTCATACCATTTAACTAATTTGTCTAGTTTTATAAATGTTTATCACCATTATCGTTAACCATTCTAAACACTTTTGTGTCATCCGCAAATTTCAGTACGTTGCTTGTTATAATATCGTCCAAGTCATTGATATATATTAAGAATAATTAAGGTCCTAATACTGATCTTTGTGGTACCGCACTAACATTTGTTTTCCAGTTTGAAACTTTCCCATCTACTAGAATACGCTGTCATCTGCCAGTCAGCCATTGTTCTATCCAGTCAATTATGCCATCTCCGACACCATGGACTTTTAATTTAAGTAGTAACCTTTGATGTGGCCCTTTGTCAAAAGCTTTATGAAAATCTAAGTAGATAATACCTACTGGTGATCCCTCGTCTATCCACTTAGTGGTTTCTTCCAAAAAACATAACATATTTTTTAAGCATGACCTCATTTTTAGGAATCCATGTTAAGATGGATTTAATAATTGTTATTTAATAAGGAAGTCCACCATATGGTCTTTAATTAACCTTTCTAATAATATAAAAATCACTGATTTTAAACTCACTGGTCTGTAATTCTTTGACCTATTTCTCGAACCCTTTTTGATAATGGTTATATCCATTACTTATATCCATTCACATTCGAGTGTCAGCCCGCTGTCGTCTTTCTGGCACAACAATGTCTAGCTACTCTCACAGCCAACCGCGATGAAAGACTTTCAGAAGCCCGTTTCACAATAAACCCCGTCTTACTCTTAAAATAATGACTACCTGTGAACATGTTTTCCAGGCATGTTTATAAATTATGTGATTGCAATTAGGCCAATAGATTATGGCTGAATTAAAGTAGTATATAGGAGTTTTTGAAGGCTTAAATTTGGTAAGCTTTTGGGGCTCATTCTGATTGGTCGAAATTTGAAATGGAGCGTTCTGATTGGTCGTGCGCTTTTTACCGCTAGGGGCGCCACCGTATAATCCCCTATTATCGCTCAAATGGTAAGATTTTGGGGCTCTTTCTGATTGGTCGAGAGCAGTTTCACCACCAGGAGGCGCCACATGGGCTCATTCTCATTGGTCGAGAGCCGTCACGTGACCTATGACGTCTATGTTTGCATAAATTAGCATATATTGCACCCTTTTGTAGTGAAACTGTCACCAGGGGGCGCTACGGGTCAACTGTGTCGACGGTTTGTGACCTAGTTTCGACTGTTCTGATTGGTTGAGAGCCGTCACGTGACCTATGACGTCTATATTTGCATAAATTAGCATAAATTACACCCTTTTGTGGTGAAACCGTCGCCAGAGGGCGCAACGTGTCATCCCTATTATCGCCCCGAGACATTTTTTTATGGTGATATTGTCGCCAGGGGCGCTACGGGTCAAACGTGTCGAGAGCCGTCACGTGACCTATGACGTCACAGCTCTTCATTTACATGTCACGTGACCCCTCCATGGAGACTGTCATCTTGTTTTGGTGCCATGTTGTTTTGCGATGATACTGTCACCAGGGGGCGCTGCTACGGGTCAATTGCGTCGACGGTTCTGATGGGTCGAGAGCCGTCACGTGACCTACGACGTCACAGCTCTTCATTTCAGTGGCGAGCGTTCTTATTGATCGAGAGTCCTATGACGTCACCTCATCAAGTGTGAATACAATTGCCAGTTCGGGTTAGGGTTAGTAACCCTAATTCTGTCGTCTGTAGTGAACCCTAATACGAACCCTGTAGGGTTATTAACCCTAATGAAAGGTCAAAGATCACGGACCTGTTGTACTGATACGATTGCCAGTTAGTGTTAGGGTTAGTAACCCTAATTCTATCGTCTTCGGTTTAATACTGACGATTATGACGCGCTTTTCGAGACATGTCTGGGTACAGAACCGGTTTGAACCGGTTTCATGTAGTTTTTTTTTCTTTTCTGGAACGTTCGAACGACGTCATGGAATTTTCCACGCTCACGAAAAGAAACACATCCCCACATTTTCACCCTGCTAGTAGACTGAAACCTAGCGGACGAATGTTCGTACAAGCAGCGGGAAAAACGTAGCCGTGCATGTAAGCTATACGACGCATATCGCATCATTGCATTATATCGAGAACTTTTCGACGTAT
>SDWI01001992.1:39192-57794 GCA_009193005.1 Lamellibrachia luymesi
TTGCCCAGTAACGGCTGTCTGGACAAATTTTCTTATATTTTTGGCCCATATAATTAAAGAGGTATTGGCGACGATTTTTATTTGTATATAGGGTGTGGTAGGGATCAGGTTGTAGTCTAATGCGTCTAAGTTGTTGGATCCTAGCTTCAATTCCTTGCGTTCAACATTGACCCGTTTACTCCACAATTAGGGTACAAGTGTCACCGTTTCATTAAGGCTGGTGATTAAAAATGTCACCTTATTATTCTGAAATTGGAAATAAGTCTCCTAAAGTGTAAACACCCATCAGTGCGACGCATGCTCAATGACAACAATTATTTGGGTGTGGTCCGCGGGTCATCGCTACAACCTACAAAGACGCACCACTGTGACATATCAGGCAGCCCGAATCATAGGCTTTAAGTGCAGATTAAACTTACCTCGGTGAAAGATGGTCCATAACAAAATGTACAATGTATCTTGAACATTTACGCGTTCAACTTGATATGCTCGCAATGTGTCTACGCGCTGACCATCATTGTCGTCTCGGCCGTGTCACGTTGGGCTCGCACTACACTTGTAATTCCTAAATTACTGTGCAGCAAAACAGGATGTGCTGACAGAGTTACGGTCACCTGCCTTGCGGGGGCGGGCAGATATAGGGTTCAGCCTACAGTTGATGTTCACATTGATGGTCATTGTAACGTTTTACATGATTATAAGATAACGTGACCATCCACAATTCTTAAACTTTTCTCTTGGCGCTGTCACCATCCCGTTGACATGTTGGTCGACTTTAGGCAAAACAAAATTTGTTTAGCTCTTGTAAAATGCTTGTATGTGCGATACCCGTAAATGTTTACCAATATGTGCACGGGTTACGGCAAACACGTGTCTAATCATTAAAAAATCCCAAATATCCTTCTGCCTATTAAGATCATCTAGAAATCCACCATTTTCCTATGAAGAGCTTCAACCAGCAAACGTGGCAACATCCTTGTTCAAACTCACTTATGTCAGAGTATATCTATCTATCCAAACTTGCTATGATCTACATTCGTCTGTAACACACCACGAAGTTTAACTGAGGTATCACCTCAAATACGGAAGATTTTATTTGAAAAATCTCAAATTAAGTTGCGGCACAATGCATATATAATCATACATATTATTGTTTGTTTGACAGCCAAATGAATATGATGCATTGCCCGTAATGCTTGATGTTTAACCAATTATGGAATACTTTTGTCAGAAAGATGACAATCTGTAATATTTAACAGGATTTTGAGTGATTTCTAATGTGTCAGACTTGCCAATTTTTTTATGTGACTGCTTTCATGCTACTTGTTAATAAGATTCAATGCGTACTGCTTGATTTGGATATGCCACCATAAAGAGGTATCATTTGACAATACTGATTTTCGCAATGCTTCAATTGCTGTGACACAACCAACGTACAACTATTCTGTACAATTTTGCTTACACAATAAATATGAACATTAATTTTAATACAAAACGAATTGCAATAACAATGTTCTAATAAGTTGCACGTTTCAATTAAACATTGTACTAGATAATATATGGAAATTAACATTCCAACATTTAATGTAGTGAATTGTTTGCATTTAATGTAATTTGAAGACAGACATTTATCCAATTTGGTGCATTATTTTGTGAATTTGTTGACAATCTTCATTATACTTGCATGAAAAAATGTCATGTTGCACGTTTCACGAGTTGACTATTTTTTTCATGCAAGTATAATGAAGATTTTAATTTGTTGTAGCATCAACATAATTCATCAAATAATGCACCAAATTGGATAAATGTATGTCCTCAAATTACAATAAATGCAAACAATTAACTACATTAAATGTTGGAATGTAAATTTCCATATATAATCTAGTACAATATTTAATTTGAAGCATTGTTGTATCACTGAATAGCTTATAACCAACAACTGACCAACATACCTGGCCAATCAACATTAGAGGCTCACAATACTGTGCGATATGGAGGCTGACCAATCAGAGGGCACTGTACATAGCTGATTGTGAACGTGCACATGACCACTTTGTCATGCAGCACGAGCAGATAAAACGTCCAGTCACCTACTAACCCTTGCTCCAGGAGCGTGAATGATAGGCTCGTCGGCATTTCTCTGGATACAGACCCAGGATAGTCTGGTCACGTGGCCGCAGTCACGTGATCATGACCGAATAGCAGACCAAGGACCATGTCTAGTCACGTGAACATCTGCAGGCCCCAGAGAGATCTGGCCGGGTTGTCCCATTTATTGCCATGTTTTATATGTATAATACATAAATATAACGCTATTCCTTGTTGAGTTGTTCTGTCATAAATTGAAATACATAAACATAATATGTTTAATAAAAAACTAGTATTACTGTTTAAAAAGACATTCATATTATGAATGTTCACTTTAATATAAAAATAATTGTAATTAAAATGTAATTATTCTCATGTTTCACGAATTCAATATGTTTTCATATAAGTATAATGCTGATTTTGATTGTTATAGTATCAACGTAATCAGCCAAAAAATGTGCCTAGTTTTTTTTAAGTTTGTGCCCCCAAATTACATTAAATGTAAACAATTCACTACAATTTCTTAGTTTCAATATATATTCTAGTATTATCTCTACGTTGAATTAAATAAACAAAATATGTTTAATTAAACTAATATTACTGTTTAAAACACATTCAAATTTCAGTCCTAATAATCATTTAAAAAAGAACAGTAATTAAAATGTAACAATTATTTTCATGTTTCAGAAACTAAATACTTGTTCAAACAATTATGTATAATGATGGTTTTGATTGTTGTAGCATCAACAGTATCAACCAAACAATGCAGCAAACTGGGTATGTTCCTGTCATTAAATTACATTACATATAGAAAAGGATCTACATTAAAAGCATAAATTTCAATATGAATTATGATTGATAAAACTGATATTATTATAACACCATCATTAGTACGTAATGATTATTATTGAGTTATCCACCTTTCCCTTTAATACCACATGGTCAGTTGTCGTACCCAGCATACTATACTGAACAACGTTTTGTTTAAACTATGTTGAACACTATTACTGATTTGTTTCTAATATCAAAATGGCCAGCTCTAAAGTAATTTTTCTGAAGAAAATCTATAGAGGCTAGCCAATGAAGTAGTATCATTAAAAAATAATGTAAGAGAATTAATGTAACATCTACATGGTTCTTGCATTTTGATATTTTAAATTCGTTAAATCCTTTTTCGGAAATAAAATTAGAAATTTCAACATAAAATGCTGGTGCACTTCTGGTGATGTATTCCATGATCTAGAAATCTTACATTTTAATCCCTTTTCACATAATATTATATTAGTTTGCTTGTTGTAGTGTTAACCAACCACCTGACCTGCCCAGCCAAATTGTGTAGGTTTGTTTCCACAATCTCTACTTAGATTAATTGTAGTGGCCTTAATTGCAATAGTATTTTCTAGTACAATTTATACATTGAAATATGTGAACAAAATATGATTACCTGGTAGTAACAGGCCCTTAATCAGGATTGTGAACATTTCCAGTTTACCCGTTATCACTTTTTATTTTCCAGTTATGCAAAGCAAAAACCAGTTACACGTGTATCGAGGGTTAAATAAGAGTGATCAAATAAATGTCCGTCAAAATCTCGCATCTCATCTGTAAAAAGAACAAACTGAAACGTTACGGTAAAATGCCGTACCCATAGCCAAACCCTAAATTTAAGCAGTGCAAACAGTCCCGACATTCATAAAGGTTGTTTGGCCCGATCAGAATCAAATTGACCGTATTGATGTAAGGGTTGAACCCCAGTTGGTCTACACCCATTCCCTCTACTCATATTATATGTACTAATTATATCCTACTACAGGCATTTTCAGGATATACCCCTGTCGGTCTACTGTAAATGTCACTGGCTTCATTCACCCCATGTGTAGGGAATGTGAGATCGACAGTTCACACCCCGGGCCTGATGGTTTATCAAACAATATTTAATTACCCTTTAATAAATATAATAATTACGTTATAATACTACATATCTAACCCTTAAATACACCAATTAATTATTGTTGCAGAGTAATGTTTTCTTATTTATTGATGTTTGAGGGGGTCATAGAGTGCTCACGTCGCGACTCCTGTCAGGCTTCTGCCTGCGAATCCTTCTATCACGCAACACCCACCTATTCTGAAGATGACTGCACTCTCCAACAAAGACCAAGGTGTCGGCGAGCAACACTGTCGTATGCGTGAGACCTTCTCAGGGCCGGCATTGTGCATCATCTCAGCCAATGTTGAATACATTTAAGAAACCAAGCAGCAGCTTCTGGCAGATACATGTGCGAGAAGAATTAAATGTGACATTGTCTGCCTTCAATAGACGCACCGCGGAACCTCGAGTATCCGCCCAAGGATACCGGGATTGACACTCGTCATAGAGAGACCACATACTCAGTATGACAGTGTTCTTTTGTCCGCAGCGGAGTTGATGTTGATGAATCCTCCATGTCAGAACTCAAAAACATTGAAGTCGTCAACATGCAGCTTTATGGTGTACTTTTGGGATATTCAGAGGCAAACGATGATGGGGAATTAGTTGAAAGTTGGTCAGATTCAAGTCAGCTATCCCTCATCCACGATGCAATGCTTCTGAGCTCCTTCAATTACAGCCGATAGAAACGTGGGTATTATCCGGACCTGATGTTTTCCTCAAACCGCATTGCTAACCAATGCGAGAAAATTAGCCTGGACCCATACTGCCAGCACCGACCATTTGGAATACAAATCCATACAATGGTTTCCCTTCGTGAAGTTCGCTGCCGCCATCGTTTCAACTTAAAAAAAGAAAAACTGGGAGAAATGTTCAGTAGAGATACTTCAATCAAAGACCTACCAGCTTCAACAGCTAACTACGATGCATTTGTGCAGAGGATGAAAAAGTCCTCTAAGATCAATATCCCGAGTGGCTGTAGGATGAACTACATCCCGGGAATGGCACATGATGCTAAGGAAATACACAAGTAAAGTAAATTCAATGGATTGTTTTGCTAAGCTAGGGTACCAACCTCGACCTTTCGGCACAATGACGAGAAAGTACATTCAACGATCGGACGAGACCGACGACAACGGAACCAACGACTAGGAAGCCGAACAATACAAGCAGACCGACGAACACAGCGTGCATGCCGACGAACACAGCGTGCATGCCGACGAACACAGCGTGCATGCCGACGCTTCTTTTTGTTCCGTCTGACAGACAAATAGTAAACATGAACTACGAGTTTCTTCCAACCACAACTATTGATTTACTCACTCAACGTTGAGTGAAGTAAATCAATAGATGTGGTTAGAAGAAAAGTGATTTATATATTATCTACCAACTAAATGTACATTTTCACGAACAGTGAATACGAACATAAACACTGGATTGCAATGGCGTGGCGCACATACTAAATGGAATGTACAGCGATTTGTATTTGCTGAGTGATACGGAGTTACTTGGGGTTTCATATAAATAAATTGCCCCATTTCTCAATTTTTAAAGTTGCAATAAATTAACAATGTTGTATTGAATGTCTTAACCTTTATTGCCATAGTATATTTAACATTTACGTGCAGCACCGTAAAAAAACTACACTTACTTAAGTTTCCCAAACAACTGGAATTCTACCAAACACATCCCTTTGCGGATGACAACTTGGACACTGGAGAGAGACATAAGAACGCCATATCAGCGGAGCGACGCAGTGAGTGGCAAGAACTGATTGAGTATACAAACATGATCCACAGCAGCAGAAACGCATGGAAGACCATAAATATGTTGGGAAATAACTACACAATAACACAACACGATATGAGGTCACAGCAGATCAAGTTACTCACCAGCTCCTCGTGAACAGTCGAGAAAACCTAGGACATCGTCCCAACATAGTTAAACTTCCAAAGCCTGCTGAAGATGACCAGGACGACTCTAACTTCACAACACCTTTCACCTCGAGTAAACTCCTACTTGGCATCAATGTGATGAAACAGAACAAAGCTGCCGGACTTGACGACACCCTCTGAGAACACCTCAAACATTTGGAACTAGCAGCTCTTTTTGGTGGCTACTAGACATGTTCAACAACTGCTTGAGTAAAAGTGGAGCAGTCCCTCACTGATTAACCAATTACTATACCGTCAACCATCTGCGGACAAATCCAAAGAAGACCCAAATCGGTGCTTTCCATATTAAGAACAGGGATGCAAACTGGACCGCACCGCACTCTCAGCTACAAATATGTCATGTCATGTCATCAAAACAAAGGCAAAGGTAGGAGCCATGGAACAGCATCCTGAGGAAGCTGTCCAACTCCAAATGAGGAACAGACCCGTGGACCATACGAAGCATTGTCATTGCCTGGCGCTACTCTGCAGCTGAATGTGCCTGTCCTATATGGGTCCACCCTATACATGCCAAGAAGATGGACTTATTCTTCAACATGGCCTGTAGAGCTGTCACTGGCTGCCTCAAACATACGCGAGTGGACGACCTTTATCTGCTATGTGGTATTGCTCTACAATCGATCAGAAGGGCATCCTTCTCACAAACAGAGAATCAATCAGGGAAGTGACCCTCGCCATCCTCTATTCCAACATGTGCCAACACTAAAGAGGTTGAAGTCCATGAATAGCTTCCTGCATGCTGTTAAGCCACACAGCTGCATAATATATGATTGGCCAACCCACTTGCAGTCAAGACATAAGACCTGGCAGTATATCAACCCCCTCGGGACTGGTGTCAAGTTTATTATTTTCATTAGTTGTTCATGTGGAAACTACTCGTCCGCACCAATCTGTGCTTGAGGGGACTCTTTTCCAGGGTGCCAAATTTTAATGGGTGATTACATGGAGTAGGCACAACAAGATTGCGGTAACCAATGATTGGACGTCGACCCGACTTTGTACCCACTTACCACCAACGCGGCGTCAACAACATGAACATTTTAACACTGAAACCGACAAATTGCCAAACCCAAAGGGGACTACAAACCGTTGCCAACGATTATGAGAAGCGTTCCCCCAACACTGCATGTATCAGTGCAAGATCTGTCAGAAATAAGATACTCAAAATAAGCGAGGACATCATAGATCACGAATGGGATGTGTAGGTTGTCACCGAGAAGTGGCTCAAGAAGACCGGAGACTAAGCGGTCGTTGCGGAATCGACGCCTCCTGACTACACCTTCCAACACGTAGCACGTGCCTCTGTTCGTGGCGGCGGGGTTGCCATCGTACACCGCAACACATTCTAGACTAAGATCCTTTCAAAGCTGCCGGTTTACAACCATGGAACTTCTCCCTGTACAATTCATCTACCCGTATTTGTTGACACACAACGTCTGGGTCGCTTATCATCCGCCTTCATCAAGCATCTTCAACAACATCGATAGGTCAACTGATGAAAAACGTTGTTTCACCGATTGTATCCATGTGTTTGATCAAAATACAAACGCAGAGATCACAGCGATTTGTGGCACTACTGACAAAACGTGCGTATTGGATCCTCTGCCAGTTAATCAGCTAAGGGACAAGATCACCCGTATTGTGTCAGTCATCACACTGCTTACAAATGCCTCTCTGGATGAGGCAGTCATGCCAAGGCCGCTTAAGCATGCAATTTTCCGTCCATCGCTGAAGACGCCATCACTTGACAAAGACATCCTGAACAACTATAGACCAGTGAATAACCTCATACAATTATCCAAGGTTGAGAAAGTAGTCGCGCTTAGGACAATGACGCACGTTTCTGATTAGCAAATGGCTGAGTTCTTTCTTTCGGCGTATCGAAAAAAACATTCGACTGAAACCGCGCTACTGTACGTTTCAAGTGCCATCAAAACAGCCATGGACAATAAACAAGAAACAACCTTGGTTCTCTTTGATTTTAGTGCGGCCTTCGACACAATCAACCACGACATCTTGATTAGGCGATTACGTTTGAGCTACGGATTTGTTGTTGTACAACTGCTCTGCCGGCGGATGTCCCGCAAGGCTCTGTCCTTGGACCACTGCTCGTTTCACTGTACGTCCAGCCTATTGGCGACATTATTCGGGCCCATGGACTATTCTTCCACCACTATGCTGACGACGTATAGATCTACTCACACTTCGACCTGAATCCATCCGCTTTAGTGGTTGTTGTGTAGCAAATGGAGCATTGTTTGGATAACATAACAAATTGATGGCATGGAATGATATGTCTATGAATGACGGCAAGAGAGAGCATTTTCCAATTGCACCCAGGTATGCAACTGCAATCGATGACGGCAGTGTGATTCGAGTTGGTGTTTCTACAATCACAACTTCGCGACGTGTTCGAAACTTCGGTGTCTTCATTAACAGGCACTTAGATATGAAAACGCAAGTGTCACAAGTCATCAGCGCATGCTCATTCTACCTCCGCCACATCAATCAAATCAGCCGTTTTCTACACAATCCGACAAAGGAACGCGTAGTCAATGCCATCATAACATCGCGGCTTGACGACTGTAACGCACTCTTATACGGCACATGTGTAGGCAACATCTCGCGTCTGCAATGAATACACAACTCGGCACCCAGATTGATTTCGCGTCGTCCACGTAGCAACAGTGACAGGCCTCTGAACTTCCCTTGCTGCCCTTTGCAGGCAGTCGATTAAAAACAAACTGGTTGTACTTACATACAAAGGAATCATGCCTCAATTAGACTTCCTGGTGTGTTACAGACGAATGTAGGGCACAGTAATTTTAGATATGTGTACTTTAAAAAAACAATCATATAATTTGACATAACTGCATTTGAGCACACATATTGGCAAGTTTGCTGGTAGAACATGTTAGCAGTGTAAACGTGGACATTTAGATGATTTAAATAGGCGGAAGGATTTTTGGCAATTTGTTTCGCCACAAGGCACGTGTAATTTATGCAGAAATTGGTAAACACTGACGGGTATGGCACGTTCAGCCATTTTAAAAGAGTTAGAATTATGCGATTTTGACAACACTCGATCAACATATCAATAAGATGATGACAACTGCAGGAAAGAAGTTTCAGGATTTTTGATAGTCCCATTTTCTTATAACCGTGCAATACGTTAACATGGTCACCAATGGGAAAGGTAACAGTAGGCTGAACCCAAATAGGCACCCTGGCATTGGAAATTCGGTAGCCATTTAACAGACATGGAGGAGTATTTTTTTTTTAAATGTACTGATAAAAACGTGTGTATGTCACCAAACAATGAGTGTGTAGTGTGGACAAGCTGCACAAAAGGAAGAATTTTTAAATATGAAGTTATTAATTGCCGACTCAGATGGGGCCACAGTCGTGTGGTGACAATGTATAGGCTCAGTTACATGCTCCAGCATAGAATCACGCGAATAAATCAAAACGGCTGCTAACTTGCCTCATGTTGCGTGCGTTTGACTTAGAACATTGTCTACGTCAGGCTGGTTAATATTATATGATTGTATAAATTGTATTAATTCCATCTACTCAACAACAGCATTACTTCTTAAGCGCCGCTATTGTTTAAACTTGTAACCGTCTCATTTAGGATGTATCCTGTAACTGATCTATTATATATTAAAAAAATTACATTTTAATGTTGTGCTATAACGTTTGATGGGCATCAGCTGACTTGGTTAAGCTTTTTGAGGCTTAATAAAAGATATTTAGTTGTCAAGAAACATATTTTTTTTATTTGCGTCTGCTAAAACTGCCCGAAAGCGTGTATGGTAAGCTAAAAGCATAAATAAGCACATTTGTGCATGGGAAATCAAAGTTAATTTTCGATAATGTCTATTCACCAAGTCTCAATAACTACGTCATGTTGTGTGCAGTTCTTTATAATTGAACGGACACATGGAGTTGAAGGTATGCAAGCCTAACCGTAGCTAACCCCATCCCTAGCTAACCCCTTCCCTAGCTGACCATAACTACGAAGTGGTTTACAGAAGAAATAACCATTCCCAAAGGCACATGTTGATAGGAAAAGTGAATAGTTTGCTTGGAAAAGGCAGACAGGAGTATCGATCACGAGCATGGTACAGACCGGATGCCAAAATGGAAATTTGCTAAACATTAGGGGGTAGGGCACCAGTTTGCGAGGGAGCAGGTAACTATTTTGCAACAAAATAATCATTGGTGATATTTGTTATGTGGCCCAGTGCATTGGTGATATTGTGTAACAAATTTGGACAGAATAGTTGTATGTTGGTTGTGGGATCATGCCTCAGTTACAGGGCACGGTAATTTTAGATATGTGTAATGTGTAAAAAAAATCATATCACCTGACATAACTGCATTTGAGCAAACACATTGGCAAGTTTGCTGATAGAACATGTTAGCAGCGTAATCGTGGACATTTATGTGATTTGAATAGGCGAAATTATTTTTGTCAATTTTTTCGCCACACGGCACGTGTAATTTATGCATAAATTGGCAAACATTGACGGGTATGGCACGTTCAGCCATTTTAAAAGAGTTAGAAACATGTGATTTTGACAAAACTCGACCAGTGGTTCCATTCTGTACTTTTTATTGTGTTGAAATGTATTATTACATCACTGGATTAATTAGGCTCTCATGCGGGGATTTGGCTAACTTATCAAATAAGAGTGAACTGTTATAAGTTTATTCGATGAAATGATTAACTTTAAACGTTGATTATATTGTCACAACTGTCACACCGAACAGTTAAATTATTCGAAATAATGTAGAGTGTATAATTTCGATAACACCGCTGATTTTACCGATACAATAGTTCACCGGCCCGCATGATTTTTTGTTCGCATGTAGCCCGTTGCGCCACTACACGGTAGCACGGTAAACTAATGTGTGACTAAGCTTGGCCTTCCCCTTTGAGAGATCCGAGATACGCCGCTGTTGGTATTCTATCTTATCGTATATGGATAAGAAGATTCTTTTGTAACACCATATTGGCAGTGCCTGTTAAATTTGTGTTGTGAGTCGGCCGGTCAAATATGTTTAACATTAATGTTATCCAGAATAATAATTATTGCCGGTGAACTATTTTATTGATAGAATGTGTTTAATATAGTATGCTACATTTTGTAGTATAGCAAAAGCGAATATATACGTTAACAACATTAATTAGCTATCAAAAGTATAGTGAAATAGACACCTTTCTTATTGGTGTATCGCCAAATTATCTTTAATTGTTTATTTAGGCAAAACTACAAATTGAGTATTGGTAGATTATAGTGTTGCTTTACTAAAAATTGTATGCAGTCACTGATTTCACTAAACGACGGGGAACTGTTACGGAACTTCCTGCAAACACGGTGACATAACTTTGTTATCCGCAGACGTTTGGAGAACATTCTCGGAACATTTATTTTCATGTTTAATGCCAAGTACTAATACAATCAACAGCGATTCTTTATTTACTAATTATCTATTATTTTTATTATGCTTTTATTTTTCACACATTACATTCATCTAAAAAAAAATTCATAACGTTCCCAAAAACGTCCCCAAATGTTGCGTAGGGGACTCGGGAAACAGGGGACTCGGGAAACATCTTGTGAACCAGATGGTATACATCAGGTACCCGGGCACCTCCCTGTATTTTAGTCGGATGTTTCGCTTCGCGATCTGACGCCCATCTGCCCTTTTTCCTCATAGGAGAACATGTCTATCATATCAACTTGGGACGATGTCACTAGTACTGTCGTACGTAAATTAGCTGCCGTCAATGATTTTATTGGCACACGAGATGGCAGTGTTCAGCCAGGAAAGCTGGAACTTTTAAATGTCGGATCTTTTGGCTATGACATGTTGCAGAATGAAGCGTATTTGAAAGCGCACTTTGGTGGTGACATTCTCTAAACACCGTAAACATATTAAGATTTTGCGAAATCTTATATTTTTATAGGGTAAGAGCGTTTCCCTAAGTGATTTTAACGAAACTGTTGGTAACATATTGGCAGTCGATGACATGAAGTTTTATATTCAGTTGATGGTCTCATGTTCTTACAGTCATGCAAAACGTTAACATGGCCGCAGTGGGAAAATAACTGTGGTCAGCGTTTATCCGTCGTCTGTAGAAAGTTTCACCAAGCTCTGTACAGTGATACTGCTGAGTGAACGCATGTGCGGGGACCGCGGGATGTAGGCCATACGGCATCATCCTCTTAATTGTATTCTTTATATGTGTAAGCCTTCCTGACTTAGGAGTTCTTAACATAGGCCACTATAATAATGTATTGCTGTATATGAAAATAAATAAATAAATAAATAAATATATATATATATATAATTATATTATATGTCAAGGACAATGCACGAAGTTCAAGATTAAAAACAATTAATACAAATTTCAAAACCAGTGTTTATCACAATAACGAATCACATTAAAAAAAACAAAAAAAACCAACAACAGGTAGTAAACAACAACCATCACAACAACAACAACCGGTACTAAATAGGACGGCCCTGCATGGTCCGCTGGTGCTGATATACCTGCATATATATTACCAGAATGTAAACAACACATATATGATAAGCTCAAAACAACATACAATATCATTATCTAAATGCAGCATCAACTGGACTGTGGCTTAGAAAATATAATCAGCCAGACGGGCATCATACAAATCAAACACGATAACACTTTAAAAGAGTTGCTTAAAGTGTTTTGAGAATCATGACAAATTCTATACAATAGAAGCAAGACGTACCGGCAGAGATTATCGCTCACCCAGATACAACACAGTTATTTATCTACACACTAGTATGAAATACAACACTACGAATGTAACTTGCACTACATAAAAGTCTCGAAGACACAAATACACAATCATTATGAAATGCAACGTTTCACCAACCTCAGTCATGGGTGGAATAGATCTTTCAGAACAAGCATTTATAAGCACGCCACACAAAAAAGATCTTCTAAACAGCTTGCCCACTGATCTCTGCACCAGGCATATATCAGCACTATACGGCGCATAATATCAAACAGGGCTTGCCTATCGCGCAACCAACAATGTCGTTCGATTAAATAAATTGGTACTAAAATGTACAGCATGAAGTAGGACATTATGTTAATTATACAACCGTAAGATTAAAAGGTGGCACCCCACAGTGGTTAGTGCATAGCATACAAACACATACAATATAATATGTCTCAAACAAGTTATGCGACAAAGGCGCGATCTATTATGTAAACATTGCAGTGTCGCCATCTAGCGACTATCGCAAAAACAAATTATACACCCTAAACTGGGAATTCGCTACATTATACATTGCATGTAATGTACCTCCTATATCAGACACACGGGCTTCATGCAAATCAAACATGATAACACTTAATCCGATGGTGACACCGTCAGACAGAATGCTTATGGCTGATAAAAATCGGCAGTAATTTCACCCCAATGGAAAATATTAAATTTCACAATTTACTCCGTGCTTGCATGCGTGCGTTCATGTGTGCGTGCGCATCATGTAGACAGGTGGATAGTTAGATAGTTAGTTAGATAGTTAGTCCAGCCGCCTTGTGTCTCTTGGGGAAACTGGGAACCCTTTTTTCTGGATCTGGATCCGCCCGTTTGCTGGGAGTGACGTTCATTGCTGGTTGACCAAGCCAGGGTTAAAATCCACCCTTTGCTTTCGCAAACATCGGCGTATGACGGTGGGGGAACGGTCGGCACACAATCTGGTAATGTCCTGTGATAGCTTTCCGCATTACCGATAACCGTCGTCATAGAGTAACTAGGCGGACGACGGTGATCATCTACATGTCGAGATTCCTGCTCAGTTGATGTAATCGAGCTGAAAACAAAAGACCACAGGAATAATATACTACGTGTAACTGAACGGTGCCAAGACATTAACACTTGGGGTGTGTCAGTGAACTCAAGCTCTCATCTCCCACCTGTTTGTGGGACCAATATCCCACCTCCCGTCATTCGTGAGAGTCCACCTCACATCTCCTACTTCATTTTGATGCCAACCTCTCAAAATTTGTTTAGGACCAATCTCCCACCTTCCACTTTCTGACACACCACATTTCATCAGTTCATTTGGAAACCACTTAATACGTTGCCAGAATGCAATCGTCCAGACAAATTCCACTTGAAGTGAATCTTGTGTAACTTAATTTAGTTTAAAAAGGATGTTTTTTTTACTGAAGTCTAACACTTTTTCTTGCGGAAGATCAGTTAGATAAGTGATCAAGGATGGTTCACTGGCAATGTACTGAGTGCCCCTCCCCCGGTCATCAACTGTGACGTTATATGTCCTGTTTTTTAAGTATGTAATGTTACTGTCAGGGTCAATACGTCTTGTTAATATCAATATAAAAATCCGTACATACATTAGTAACTTCATATATTATATTATTAAAAATTGCAATCTAGTATTGTTTCCTTGGTGTAATTCTACAAGTGTGTTATAACCCATACATCCATATACCCATATATAATGTTAACCTTCTAATCTGGTCCTAATATGTTAGCTCAAATGGACTCGAGCGTCGTGAATAAGGAGCAGTCAATTACGATGCGTGGTTATTCAATCACACATCATAGCCGTTGTCCAGGTAAAACGAACGTTTTCCAACATTCGTCACTTTTACCGACATGGGAGACTATCGCGAGTGTGGCGGCGTACGTGAAGATTGTCATACACGATGCTTCACTTAAAACTCAGCCCATTACTCAATATACTCATGCCATTTCTGTAATCTACCCGAAGTTGTCTAAAAAGTTCCGATATAATAAACAATGTGGAGAAAACGTCGATAACCGCAATAATCGTTCCACATCGCCCCCATTTGAGGTATTGGGAAACCACATGTGTCATTGTAATAACCATCCTCGCCACCAGGGGCTTCTGACTACATCGGTTAGTACCCCTGGTACATGGACCTGTTTAAGCATGTGAAAACCAATAATGCTGCTCGCTTAGGTTCACCAGGCTCGCTACGGGAACTTAACTGTAAATGGTAGTGGACCCGTCGTCGCTGTTAAGACGGGTAACGGTGAGCATTTCGTTAGAACGCTCTTTCAAGTTTGGGCGACGACGCGTCTAGTTCTCAGAAACATGACGATCAAGACAGGGAGTGGGAATAAGTACAAGACAGGGAGTGGGAATAAGTACAAGACAGGGAGTGGGAATAAGTACAAATGATTCATCATGTTCAGTTAGACAAATCCACGTTTCATCGGGTCGACATGTACTGTAGTAAGTATTATCTCCCCTGGCTAGCGATGATGTATCAAACCCTCAGACAGACGACTCGATTTCTATCCTTGGAATTCCGGCATGTTGAAAGACCGATACTATACAGACAGTGGGATAGACGAGATTCCCATCATGTGCGATAGAGGGTGTGTGACGAACGGAGACGATACAGCTCGGGACATAAACACCGTGCCAACGAATCGTCTATTAAAAGGGGAAGTGTTTTTCTCCAGTTGATCAAATAAGCACGAACAACCCGACTGTTCCGCGGACACACGATGTGTTCCGAACGAGGTCTCGTCCAAAATCAAGATCTCATGCAGGTATTTCTTTCATCCTGCATATTAACCTTACCATAAAAAACGCAGAAATCTATAAAAAAAAATTGCATTGTATAGAAATCTATATAATTCTACATATTATAATATATTTGTGTATAAAAAAACACAGAATATTATTGATTGCACAGAAATTATTTATGTCTGCTTCAATTTTGTATTTATCTTTATAGAATTTTATTGAAATCTACAGAGTATAGCCGAATACGGTATAGAAAACTATAGATACTACACATTGCATACCTATGTCCACAAAATATAGAATATTCTATAAAAAAATAATTCTTTAGAATATTCTATAAAAAAATAATTCTTTAGAATATTCTATAAAAAATCTATAGAATATTAATTGTGCTGAATTATGCACAGCTGTGTCCGCAAAAAATTGTATAGAATTTTATATGAACATATATATGAACAATTCAATAGATTGTTTTGCTAAGGGTACCAACCTCGACCTTTCGGCACACTGGCGATAAAGGACATTGAACATTCGGACGAGAGCCACGCAAATGGCGCCAACGATTACGAGGCCGAACAATACAAGCAGAACGACGAACACAGCGTTCAGCCGACGCTTCTTTTTGTTCCGCCTGAAAGACAAATAGTAAATNATACAAGCCTGAAAGACAAATAGTAAATATAAATCACGGGTTTCTTCTAACTACAACTATTGATATACTCACTCAACGTTGAGTGAAGTAAATCAATAGATTTGGTTAGAAGAAAATCGTGATTCATATATTATCTACCAACTAAGTGTACATTTTCACGAAGAGTAAATATGAATAAGAACATGGGTTGCAATGGCGTGGCGTACACACGACGACTTAAATGGGTTGTACAACGATTTGTATTGGCTGACTGATACGGAGTTAGTTGGGAGTTTCGCATAATTAGAATGCCTCAATTCTCTAATTATGTTCGACTTCAAATTTACTCTAAATTAACAATGTTGTATTTCATGCCTTAGTTTACTTCATTTCAATATTCGTATTTCATAAATGGGGTAAGACTGTTGCTGTTATGTTATGTGATGTGTATACTGTCATATGATTGGCCAGTAGTGCGGCTTATTTCATTTCTCTATGAAGAAACGGGAAACTCCTCCCTGAATGCTCTATGTTTTAGGAGCTCCGTACCACTCTTCCGCTGGACCTGATCAGGTCCAACGATGATAAATGTGTGATGATACCCTGGTTGACGATGATGATACCCTGGTCGACGATGTTGATACCCTGGTCGACGATGATGATACCCTGGTCTTTCGCTCCGAATCTGATTAAGGGTGAAAGGTACTTGTCGAGTACCAAGGGGATTTGTTCGGGTTCATGTACGAGGATGCCGCCATTAATCACTGTTTTTATCCATAGCATTATTCCATTAAATGAATGCCCCTTTTCCAACCCTTTGGGGGCTGCAGGCAGGGGGAACCCCCTCTTAAAATTGCTGGAATTACTCATTCCATAGTCAGGGAACCGCATGGGAACATTTGACACTGTTTTTAGCATTGAGGCCATTCTCATAAATAAATGTACTTTTTGCCCCTTTTGACGGCTGGTGTCAGGGGCTACCCCCCAGCCCAGACCCGGCAGCAAGGCATTTTTGGGATGTCGGGGGTGGTCCCTTCAATCCATGGGGTCAAACCTTTTGGCGTCGTTTATATAAATAAAAGCTCTGGGCTCCCAGTATATAACGAGAGGAGCGACATGGGTTTCTTTTCTGTAGTCAGAAAAAAATCTGGCAGCGTTTCATTGTATTTGTTCTAATCGGTTAAGTTACGTTACTTTGTTACTTTGTTTCATTGTATTTGTTCTAATCGGTTAAGTTTTGTTACTTTGCTGGCTCAATTTGGGGACGGACAAGAGTTGGGTAAGCATTTTCTTTGACATGTTGTGGGTAGGGTGATAGCGTTCCGCTTAGGAGACCAAGTGTATGATAATTTACGAACATTGATAATTCCAGAATATTGTGTTATGGTGACTCGTAAGTAATCAGGAGTTTGACCGTGTTTAGTTGTTCTCCCTGCATTGTATATTGATGAAGTTTAGGATTGTGTTTGGGCGTGATGGTGAATACTGCATATTTCTTCACACTGAAATCCATTAGCCAACTTTTAAACAATTTATTAAGGGTTTTTAAATAATTTTGTAAGATCTCCTGCACAATTATTTATAGTCCTGTAGAAAATGCTATCATCCGCAAAGAGCGTAATGGTTGACTGTATATGATATTTGATATCGTTGATGAAGAGAATAATCCTGGATGACACCCGATGTAGTAGTAGCCCAGGAAAATTCCAGGACGAATCCTGGCGGGCACTCGATTTAGTAGTAGCCCAGGAAGAATGGGTGCACTTAGCTAAAACTGATTGTTTACATTGGGAAAGGAAGCTGTTAATCTAATCATGGGTGTTATTTGAGATGCTTAACTTGTCTGATATGTGGTGATGGATGACTTTATCAAAGGCTTGGGAAAAATCTAGTAACATTACTTATGTCAGTCCTTTTTGATTGAGTGTTTCTGACCAGTCATGATTTGAGTTTATAAGTTGCGTCACAGTGGGAAGACAGTCCCCGAATCCGTGTTGCTCAATAACATTATGTCAAGTGTTTTGATGTTTTTGATGTTTAGCGACATGACTAATGATAATATGTTCCATTGTTTTACAACACAGGTGCGTCACAGATATGGGCCAGTAATTGGAGGCGTCAGATTTTAGACCGCGCGTATGAATTATCGTGACCAATCCTAGACGCCACTGGTTTAGAATTGTCCGATTATCGTAAGCTTGCTGGGATAGGTATCACAAAGTTTAAGCTAACTCATTGGCTAATGAAGGCAGTAAAGGGATGACATAAATTAGATGTTGTGTACGTCATGTCAGTAGTATCTATATTATGTATACAGACAGATATCTGACAAGGGCCGGCCACATATAGGCTAAACCTTAATTGTTGGATCTCGTTAAACTATGTATTATTTGGGTGTGCCCCCCCC
>SDWI01001993.1:32150-44000 GCA_009193005.1 Lamellibrachia luymesi
ACACACACACAAACACACACACACACGCACGCACGCACAAACGCACGCACGTACCCACGCACACACACACACACGCACGCACACACACGCACTCATAAATGACTATATATTCAGTGCATTATGAATGTATGATATACAGAAGCATGTTTTAGTTTGTGTTATTTTTATGTCTACTACTTATATATATATTTGTATTATAAAATGTATAATCAGACCATATGTGTAACATGGTCAGGCAATTTATCTGAACACGTTACAGATGGTGTGAGACATGGAGGGATACTATCACATATAGTTTTACTATATTAATGGATGATTTGTCCATAGCACTTAACAAATGTGATACAGGGTGTGTGGTAGATACCTCAAACATTAATCATCTTATGTCTGCTGTCCAACAAACGCATACCAGTTGCATAACAGTTTGCGAAAGTAATTTAGATATTATAGCAAAACATGTTTCACTAACATTTTCTACAGGAATATATAATATATTTTGTCGAAATATTATAAATATGTTGATTATATACACACACACACAAAATTAATAAAATTGATTGATTTGATCCGGAATGACCCAAATGCATTGGGCATACACATGTTTTAGAATCACATAGGCCTATGTTAGTATATAATACATTACAATATGGAATATTAGCACATATATCACTTCATGGGACGAAAATGTACGCAACGTTTCGTAGTAATAACTTGCAGAAAGTTAAGAGAAATATCAAATGGATCATTATGACCAGGAGTATTGTTAGTGGGTGTCGTAGTAGCAAATCAAACCAATATCATATAAATAAATGCTTACAACGTTATCTTAATACGTATTTGTTTGGCAAAATAGGCACCCTCGACCTTAAAGGGTGTAATACATATTATTTTTGACAAAATTCGACCACGCGACCGAATATGTTTAGTAGTGTTTTGGGCCGGACATCCTGCACCCACAGAGAGATGCCAAGTTACCCCAATTGACCAAGACTACTGCCAGTGAGTGTCACAATGGTAAACTAAAATGTTATTTGTTTTTAAAGGGGTACAATTAATGTAAGATCAAGATATCAGAAACTGGTCAGAAAAAGTGCAGCTGCAATTTGTTGTAAGTTAATACCTTCGAAAAGATAGCCAGACCAGATGTCACAAACTAACATTTCCTGTTTACGGGAGTACAAAAGCCCCATAATTATGTATTTAACATACGATTTTGACCTTAAATTTGATCTACCGGGGTACGAATACTTTATTCACTAGATCAGCATTTTTAAACTGATGCCAACCACGATGGTATAAACAGAAAAAAATACATTTTAACCCCAACATAACATCTTTTCTCTTTAATGAGCGATATTTTTCAGTGGACAAATTGTGTTTTTCATTTGTGGTGTTATGGCTAATAGTTGTTGTCAAGATTTCATGTTGTCGCAATTACTGGACGATGGAATACGTGAACGGAAGTGATTTCCAATTATAGTTCTCACGCATCAAGCCTTGTTGTGACAAACGGACACGTGGGAAGCACTGGGACATTTGGTATTTTGTTCACCGTGGTATTTTGCAACTATATTGATATTGTTTTATAAAATGTGTTTCCATGTTCTATCGTAATGCTTCTAGACTATTGTTCATGAAACGGCTTTTCCTTGATACACAATCGTAACTGTATCTATCAAAAACACTTTTATAATACTTTGTTTGCATTAAATCGATTAAATAATTGCCTTGTTCTCTTATAATATGTATGATGCTTAGCTTAGCTGCTTAGTTCGGGTGATAGTCCACAGTGACAGTCCGAGGACTGTCACCCGCAACTTCAAAGACCTGATCGATGGACATCCAGCTTTTGAGATGCATGTTTTACTTCATATGGTAGGATTACAATAATATGAAGGACGTTACGGGACTCAGTTTATATCCTTCCTAGTCTAAATTCATGACTACAGTTGCCTTTCAGATCCATATGACCTCTTTGATCCATCTTGCGTTTCTGTACGCTCTCTGCCAATCGCTTTTGCCCCCTCCCAGTCTATTATGCAATTGTTCCTGTCTACAGGGTTTGTTACTGCAGACTTATCCTCTATCACCGCTGACTTTCCCTTCTGTTCTCTGGTGTATCGTCTGGTTGTGATGTTTTCATCTCCTTTCATCTCTTTTCACCTACTTCTTTGTTCTTTGGATATACTTGTGATATCCTGATGTTTTGAAAAAGTCTCACATATGTATCGATTTAATGATTTATTAGAATGTTTTAATGGAACTGGATAGATGCAACAACATCGTATAAAAGTCAGAGGACAGATACAAAGAGGTGGAGCACATCACCAAGGCATTAGAAAGACGTGGGTACCCAAGTTGGACCACATAGAAAATGAAAGAACAGCAAATTCAGAATGAAAACACCAAAGAAAACAAGGCTAACAAGACAGAGAAATTCAAATGCATAGTCACTCTCCCATATGTCAAAGGAGTAACAGAACCTACATAGCGGATATTAAAACATCATGAGATCGCTACATCTGTGAGATCTCATCAAAACACCAGGAGATTACTGGTGCTTCCAGAGGACAAAGTGGAAGATAGCAAAACGACAGACTGTTCATATCAAATCCCTTATAAAAGTTGTAACCACAAGTACATCGGCGAAACATCGGCGATAACATTTGGAACAAGAATCGAAGAACACAAGAAGGAGGTTGAAAACATCAAAACCAGGCGATTTACCAGAGGTCGTCAGCGGCGGTAGAGCATAATATTGTAATCACACACCCTGCAGACAGGAACAATTGCATCATAGACTGGGAAGGGGTAACCGTGATTGGAAGAAAGTGCATAGAAACGCAAGATGGATCGTGACTTTCGTCTTATTCGCCGGTATATGTATTTTGCTGTCGCCAAAACTATTGCAACTGCTCTTGTTAGCATTAGACTTGATGAAGTATAATGCTAAGTACTACTGCAAATCTCTTTATCTTAATATTGCTCTCAAGGACATCTTGAAATTTCAACATGTGCAAAATTGTTTGGCAAGGGTAGTTACTCGGTCTCCTCGTTTCTCTCACTCAGTACCACTTCTTAAATAATTGCATTGGCTCCTTTCCGATATCGCATTATTGATTAAGATATGCACACTTACATATCAAGCACCGTCAACCAAGCAATCAGCATATTTACATTCACTGCTCACTCCCGCAACATAGCCCAGACAGCTTCGATCATCTAATGCTAATCTATTTTTGTTCCAAGTGTTAAGACAAATGTCGGAACTAAAGCTTTTTCAGTTGCTGCACCGACTCTGTGGAACTCACTCCCTGTTGGTGTTAGGTATGTAGGAAATACAAAAAACCGACCTGTTTAAATTTGCTGATCCACAGTGTACCAATCCAACTGTTTACAACTAGAACTGCTAATCGACTATGAACTGCTTAACCCCTTTTGTTTTGGTGCGCAATATACGTATTTTATATATTATATTATTATATTCATGTTTGAAAAGTAGAATATTGCTATGTGAAGTCATCGCGATGACGTGACTCATCACGGCATTTCCAATGATCTCCTCAACTTCTGGAGATGAGACGTACTTTGGGACACAAACACAGGATAGATAATGCAAAAAACAGGAATGCTTTTTTACAACGGTTTGTAGATGAATGAGAGTGGAGTTTATCTTCTATATTTTGTTGTATAGTTGTGCTTGGACTTCGGAAAGATGCATGTACTGAACGTGTACATCGACAAAGCACCCACCATGACTATACTGTGGCGCGCGGTAGCGGTTAGAACGCTGGGCTTTCAATCGAGAGAACACGTGTTCGAATCCCTTTGCTGCAGTTTCGATGCTTTTTGCATTTTATTTCATCCCACGTTGCCACAGTTCACTCAGCTGTATAAATAAATATCTGGTTACAGACAGAGATAGATATCGGAAAAAAATAGTCTTCGCGCAGTAATTGCAGCGTAGCTGAATGCTCCCCAGAGAAGTCGAAATAACGTTGGAATGAACAAGTCTGCCAGATGGTGAAGAATAGTGCGCTTTGAGCAGTCCCAAGGTCTGGATACCGCTCTATATAAGAACTAATCTTTTATGCTAAAGTTTCTTCAATGTCTTCACAAAGCGGCATCGGAAACACGGAAGCATGACCAACGAATTGGTGTCCGAGGTCAGTCGCACTAATGCGTTGATGGACCTTTGCAGAACGCGACGAATTCAAAGCTACGATGCACTGGAGGAGTTCTCACAAGAATGTACAAATAAACGTGATAAATCTGATAAATATTTCGCATATATAATCATGCTGTAAAGTGTTAAAGTTTTAATGCGACTTGACTGATATTATATTTAGTTACCACGTGGAACCAGTCGTTGTAGCCATCTATTTTCAACCAACATCTCGAGTGCATCTTCTCGATTGCTCTGTGGATGCTATCGAAAGGATTGGTGAAGTTTATGAAACTAACTGCGAGGGGTTATTGGTATTCTTGAAATTTTTCTGTAATGCGTCTGAGGATGAAGATTTGCTCAGCACATACGCGTTTTCGCCTTACGCCTATTTTGTTCCTCACGTAAATCGCCTTCTGTGTCATTCCATATGAAATCAAATAACACAGTCCTTCGCCCCCTCCAAATATAGTGAAATTTGGCACATTTGTTGGGCCGGTTGTGAATGTTACCACAGCTAAAGTTATGTACACAGATATGTACATTCCAACGCGAAATTGTGTTAACAAAATAGCAAACGACGCATTTAGAATTGTTGTATCTCAAGATCATATAAAGGGTCAACTGAAGTTTTGTGTGAAACTTCTTAATACAATGACCTTGTTAATCATACAATTTTATCAAAATAAATTTTACTCATTTTGGGTATATTAGTTCAAAGGCCAAGGTATGTGACCTTCGCGACAAAATATTTCTCAACTTCCATGTTACGCATATATATGGATACGACAATGTATTACCTTCATACTAAGACCAATATTAAAGCCAAAGCATTAGGCTAAGTTAAATTATGTCTACATACGTGTTACGAGGAAACACACTTTTTGGACATGTTTGATCATTAACATGGAATAACTCTAAAACTATTTCACTCACAAGTTTTGGCATAATGACCTTTTTGGGTTGATTTAATAAGGAATGACCCATATATCACATGTGTAACTGCTGTTGGCTTAAACCGCGAGGTTGAAACTAGTTCACGTTCACGACGACGCCAATTGCTTTCTGCAATTTTACATTTGTGATGCAGTGTCAACGAAGGAGTATGTGGGTCGTCATTCTATATATGTACTTATTCATTTAATATATCCCCGTTGCGGACCGAATTATGCACAATCACCATAGAGTTGATCTTTGGATGTATGGTCCTACAGGCCCGTTCCGTGTGTGTTTTTTTGGGTTGGTGCGTTTTTGTGATAAGCGGAACTCTTGGAAGACCCGGGCAGGGGGATTTCCTCCGAGCAAAATTATGTTAATTGGATCCGCAAATATGTCATCCAATCCGCGGATTGGACGAAATATCACCCACCCAAAAAGCACACACGCTACGGTTCTGTTGGACCATATATGTAAAGCCCAATTATATGGTGTTCAACTACCATTGTCCACAGCGCTAAGAAGGAGACGACTGCAATTTGCTGGTCACTGCAAGAGGTCATTTCAATAAACAGCCGCCAAGCTGGTGTTGCGGCCAAGTCGTTGCGGTACAGCTGGGCAGGGCAAGAAACCCTGTTGTACCCATACCTGCCCGTCACAAATATAGGTCTTGAGCCATCTTGTACCACAAGACGATGTGGAGTTAACATCTACAAGAACAACTTCAGTTGTCGTGGCCTAGCTAAGCGAAAGTCAGTTTGGTTTGGTTTCTAATCTTCGTGACATTTTCCCGTTGTGGCATAAATTTTTCAATATTTTGTGAAGCACTATTTATACTTGTAAGTGGTCAGCTGTATAAAACTGCCTAGTGAATATTTCATGGCGTGTATCCTGGAACTTACTAGAATTAAATCATTACTAATACGTCGATGCCTCTGATGGACAACCTCCTATTCTTCAACGTAGAACATTATCCCAGCATGGCGCTGTAAGGTAGTGGTGTAATTAAGGTGAATAATTTATGCTGGCGGGATTTGTCTAAGATAGACGTCTCAGTGGTATCTTGTTGGGATATTTTTCACCAGCGAACAAAAGGAAAGCGTTCAATTTATGCCATGCCATTCAAAAAAGTCGTTACTCTTTGTTCCCGGCAAACCTGTTAACACAAACACCATTTTAACTTCTACTGAAGCATCCCTGCAATTGCTTCTCTAGACATTGTGGTACGCCAGTGGAGCCGCCAGTCAACCCCAAGCGCACACACACACGGCATACACAGTGTCAAGTACACAGAACGAAAGACGAAGGTTCCGGTCTCGAACAACAAACCATGCGCGATTCGATCCGGGGAACCGGTTTTAGCAGCCACAGTATTCTTGAAGACAAATATTCCCCGGTGTGTCGCGTTTAACTTTGTGTGTGCTAAATAGTACCATAAACACTATCGTGATTACGCACTTCTTGTGTTAAATAGCCTACTGCCTATCGCTGTGCTAGACAGTTCTATATAACTACATATCATAACTATGTCTCTATCGGTTATTCTTTGTACATATACAATTATGTCTGCTACTTGCTCTGTTGCACGTGTGGTGCTCTGAAAAGGGTTAAACTGAATTTCAAACAAAAGAAACAAAAACACTTTGTTACGGAGAAGCAACATCCGCTCAACTGCTATGAGCATTTAACACAATGTACATTGGTATTGATATAAACCAGTACAGCAATCTACATGACATAAATCAACAACCCCTACAATCACGGGTACCATATCGCCACGGCTAAGAAAGATGGACGATTTACCTTCAATCCGTGGCGCTGGTCGGATATTGACGAATGACAACTTCGAAGATGGGCTGCCAAAAATATTTCACGTGCGACTGGATTGACATTCAGGTGCAAGTGGACGGAACGAAACTTGGATTTCAACGACACTCCCAATCATCGGCATTTCTATTAAAGTGGATCAATGTGAGAATTGTATTTACTTAAGGTTAAAAATCGCATAACTTTCTTTTGTATTTTCAGCATTTGGCTACCATAGTATCCCCACGTCATAATACAGTAGTTAATATTAGATACAATTAATGTATTATATAAGTGGATTTTAATTTCTAAAGGTAACACATACTTTAGTCTGCTTAAGATGCCAACAATTTTGGAACATTTGCTTGATATTTTGTCAGTGTATTTTTTTTCCAATTTCCAATTTAAATTTGTATATAAAGTCAACACTAAAAATGTTTATTCTTCCACTACTTCTATATTTGTATTATTAATGTTGAGCTTAAAGTTATTTATAATATTATTTGGTATTTTATAGGTCATATATTTATATATGTTTCTGCTTAATGATAATTTATTAATATTAAGCCATTGAAGTATTTTAAGAAGTACATCTTTTATTGTCGATTCAGTACTTCTGTTTGGTAAATTGTTATTACAAGATTTGATGGTGCGAAATAACGTTTACCATCACTACTAGAATGTTAGACACAGTAACCAGGGAAAAGGAGACGAAATACAGTCTCTAAATAAGGTTTACCATCACTACAAGAATGTTAGACACAGTAACCAGGGAGGGAAAGGGAGACGAAATGCCAATATCTAAATTCGAAGAAAACGGAAACCGTTGTCATAGTAAAGAAAAGGTGTACATCAAGCAAAATCGCAGTCAATGGGTTTGTTCCTCAATTAGTTCATCAGTTTCATCACATTGGATCATTAATAACCATGGTTTGCCGGCACAATGATATCAAGAGGCAAATTTCCAAAACATGAACAGCATTTTATCCTAGAAAGGTTTATCACTTGAAGTAACAACATGTTCTGCTATTCTACACAGAGCCCGTACTGCTATATCACTTGAAGTAAGAACACATGTTCTGTCAATCTACACAGAGCCAGTTCTGCCACAGCGTGATCAATGACTAACTATTTACAAAAGAACATCAAGGCAACATAAATATGTTTTTCAAAGGAATGTTTAGAGTATCGTGAACAGGAAAGAAACGTAATGAAGATATTTTAAGACTAGCTAACAATAAAAAGAAGGTCATGCGCGAAATCAAGAAAGGACAAGCAGAATCATCATTACGACTACCGTTAAGACACTCTTACGATAACGGTGACCACGGTTAGGACACCCTTACGACAACGGTGACCACGGTTAGGACACCCTTACGGTAACGGTGACCACGGTTAGGACACCCTTACGATAACGGTCTCCCCGGTTAGGACACTCTTACGATAACGGTGACCACGGTTAGGACGCCCTTACGATAACGGTGACTACAGTTAGGACACACTTACGAAAACGGTGACCACGATTAGGACACCCTTACAATAATGATGACCAAAGATAGTAAATATCAACCATCACACCGTAACATTCCAGTGATCACATTTTCTCAATAAACATCTTTCCGATGACCACTGCTGGCCAACCCCTGCCATCACGGGAACCACATCGCCACCTGTAAGAAAGATGGACGATTTACCTTCAATCCGTAGCGCTGGTCGGGTCTTGACAAACGACAACTTCGAGGATGGGCTGCCAAAAATGTTCACGTGCGACTGGACTGACATTTAGGCGCAAGTGGACAACACGGAACTTGGATCTCAACAACACTCCCAATCCAGTCTCTAAATAAGGTTTACCATCACTACAAGAATGTTAGACACAGTAACCAGGGAAATGGAGACGAAATACAGTCTCTAAATAAGGTTTACTATCACTACAAGAATGTTAGACACAGTAACCAGGGGAAGGGAGACGAAATACAGTCTCTAAATAAGGTTTACCATCACTACAAGAATGTTAGACACAGTAACCAGGGGAAGGGAGACGAAATACAGTCTCTAAATAAGTTTACCATCACTACAAGAATGTTAGACACAGTAACCAGGGAAAGGGAGACGAAATGCAGTCTCTAAATAAGGTTTACCATCACTACAAGAATGTTAGACACAGTAACCAGGGAAAGGGAGACGAAATACAGTCTCTAAATAAGGTTTACCATCACTACAAGAATGTTAGACACAGTAACCAGGGGAAGGGAGACGAAATACAGTCTCTAAATAAGGTTTACCATCACTACTAGGATGTTAGACACAGTAACCAGGGAAAGGGAGACGAAATACAGTCTCTAAATAAGGTTTACCATCACTACAAGGATGTTAGACACAGTAACCAGGGGAAGGGAGACGAAATACAGTCTCTAAATAAGGTTTACCATCACTACAAGAATGTTAGACACAGTAACCAGGGAAAGGGAGACGAAATACAGTCTCTAAATAAGGTTTACCATCACTACAAGAATTTTAGACACAGTAACCAGGGAAATGGAGACGAAATACAGTCTCTAAATAAGGTTTACCATCACTACAAGAATGTTAGACACAGTAACCAGGGAAGGGGAGACGAAATACAGTCTCTAAATAAGGTTTACCATCACTACAAGAATGTTAGACACAGTAACCAGGGAAAGGGAGACGAAATACAGTCTCTAAATAACGTTTACCATCACTACAAGGATGTTAGACACAGTAACCAGGGAAAGGGAGACGAAATGCCAATCTATAAATTCATAGAAAACGGAATCCATGGTCATATAAAAGAAAAGGTGGACATCATCAAGCGAAATTGCAGTCAATGGGATTGTTCCTCAATTAGTTAATCAGTTTCATTGATCATTAATAACCATGGTTGGCCGGCACATCAAGAGTCGGATTTGGCCAACTAAAGCGGCTTTCCAAAACATCAAAAGCATTTTATCCTAGAAAGGTTTATCAGTTGAAGTAAGAACATATGTTCTGCCTTTCTACACATAGTCAGTTCTGTCATAGCGTGGTCAATGACTAAATAGTTACAAAAGAACACCGAAGCAACATAAGCTGTTTTAGAGGAATGTTTAGAGTGTCGTGGACAGGAAAGAAAAGTAATGAAGTCATTTTAAGAATAGCTAAAGCTAAAAGGAATGTCATACGCGAAATCAAGAAAGGACAAGTAGAATCACCATTACGACTACCGTTAGGCCACCCTTACGATAACGGTGACCACGGTTACTCCATCTCAACCATCACACCGTAACATTCTAGTGATCACATTTTCTCAATAAATATCTTTCCGAGGACCACTGCTGGCCAACCACTACTGTCACGGGTACCACATCTCCACGATTAAGAACGATGGAAGATTTACCTTCAATCCGTAGCGCTGGTCGGGTCTTGACAAATGACAACTTCGAGGATGGGCTCCCAAAAATGTTTCACGTGCGACTGGACTGATATTCAGGCGCAAGTGGATGCAACGACACTCCCAATCATCGGCCGCTGACTATTGGTTCAAATATTTAATTGCCACAATGTATCTTTTCGCGTAGCAATTATTCAGAGTTCTACCCATGATGCTTCACTTCACTATGGGATGTGTTGTAGTTGTGTACCATTAATTGACATTAAGCACTTAAGTTACGGGCTCGCACAACAAAATATAATATTCACAAACCCATTTCGGCAATGAAATGTTCTTGCATAGAAATATATAGATGCATGTCTACGTTGTTCACTCCCCCAGCACTCAACTCCGCTTGCAGTGTTTGCTTAGTTTCACTCAAACGACATGTCATAACGGTTTACTGTATGCGTGACATCGATACAATGGAAAAGCAGTTCTAATTATATTAGGTGGTAACTAATACGTGTAACGTCTAAATGTCACGGCGTTGTTGCGCGTCCTGTGTGTTGCTTTCCTTTGATTCTCAACACAGTCGATCCATTAGTGTTAATAACATTAATTTTAGTAATAGAAATGATATATAGCATGTCGGGACACAAATATGTATACAAATTGCTGATGAGGATTGGACTACTAATATTTTTTGTTCATTAATCTAAAACATGATAGTTAAATGTATATCAGGTGTGTGATAAGAACAAGGAATTGTATTTGTCCAATTGTGCTATTATTATATCAAATCAAATCAAAAGCTTTCATTCCAACATATTAAACAAATTAGATGTCCCTATTAAGTATACAAAGAATATTGGTGAAATACTGGAAAGGAGAAACATTGAAGTAAGAATACGTATAATTTTATGTTACTTCTTTGTCGACAGTTTCTATCAGCTTTTATACGTGATGTTAATTTCATAAATGATACAGACGTGGCTATCATTACTTAAGTTTTGGTAGATTATTATGAAACTGTGCATTATGACATTAAAACTATCTACCACAACTTTCAAATAACTGTTAGCTATAGTGTGCTGCAAAACGGTGAAAGGAACGAATGTTGGTAAAACAGACATTCAACGAGTTCCACCGTTAGGTTCCATAGACAATTAATGACATGCCTTCTATTAGTTGATGCACGGGTTCGTAAAAACCAATTTTATCTTCGTATGCAGTGCTTACTATCATGTTTAACAAATAAACTTTGCATATTCGGCGGCAATTAATTGTTGTGTACTTTATACATAAATAGTAGTATTCTAAATTGTACCAAATTGATAAATTAAAACTATCTACCACAACTTTCAAATAACTGTTTGCTATAGTGTGCTGTAAAACGGTTAAAGGAACGAATGTTGGTAAAACAGACATTCAACGAGTTCCACAGAAGATTAATGACATATACCTTCTATTAATTGATGCACGGGTTCGTAAAAACCGATTTATTTTCGTATGCAGTGCTTACTATCGCGTTTAACAAATAAACTTTGCATATTCGACGGCAATATATATA
>SDWI01001993.1:44287-57283 GCA_009193005.1 Lamellibrachia luymesi
CCTTAGCCCTTTACTGTTTATCATGGTGATGGAATTAATCAGCAGAAAGATTACCACGAAGGACTGACAATGAGCTTGGAGAAGACAGAAGTGATGTGAGTTGGACACCAGAGAGAGGAGTTAAACATCAGGTTGGATGGTAAGGAAATCAAGCAAGTGGACAGCTTTGTGAATGGTTACAGAGGATGTGCATTCAGAGTTAGAAGTAAGACTCTGGATACAAGGAGGAGCGAATGCTTGGAGAAAGGTAGAGGAAGTCATGTTAGACAGACAAATTTCGAAAAACCTGAAAGGGAAAGTCCTGAGAGGGTGTGTTACACTGGTTTGCCTGTATGGTCTGGAGACAGTGGCGTTGACAGAACAACAACAACAACAACAACAACAACAACAACAACAACAGCAACAACAGAAGTTGCAAGTTTACGAGAACAACTGGGTTCGTCAAATAACAAGAACAAAGAGGGAGGACAAAATAAGGATGAACGACCTGAGGAAAGAGGTTGGGTGCAATGCAGCCTAACAGGAATATTGGTGAGAAGCAGGATGAGATGGGCTGGCCACTTGGTAAGGATGGATGCAGGCAAACTAGCGAAGATAGCTGAGGTAGAAACGCATCAAGGATGCAGGGAAAGGGAAAGGCCACAGCTGAGATGGGAGGACTGCGTGAGGAGGGACATCAGAAGATCATGGGAGGATGAAAGATGGAGAGAGGGGGCGGCCGATAGAAAACTATGGAAAGAAAGAACAGAAAGAGTGACTCGACAATACTTTACCTGAATCTAACCCCTGTACAGCAGGGAGCAAGGATGAAGAGCACACACACACACACACACACACACACACACACACACACACACAAACACACACACACACGCACGCACGCACAAACGCACGCACGTACCCACGCACACACACACACGCACGCACACACACGCACTCATAAATGACTATATATTCAGTGCATTATGAATGTATGATATACAGAAGCATGTTTTAGTTTGTGTTATTTTTATGTCTACTACTTATATATATATTTGTATTATAAAATGTATAATCAGACCATATGTGTAACATGGTCAGGCAATTTATCTGAACACGTTACAGATGGTGTGAGACATGGAGGGATACTATCACATATAGTTTTACTATATTAATGGATGATTTGTCCATAGCACTTAACAAATGTGATACAGGGTGTGTGGTAGATACCTCAAACATTAATCATCTTATGTCTGCTGTCCAACAAACGCATACCAGTTGCATAACAGTTTGCGAAAGTAATTTAGATATTATAGCAAAACATGTTTCACTAACATTTTCTACAGGAATATATAATATATTTTGTCGAAATATTATAAATATGTTGATTATATACACACACACACAAAATTAATAAAATTGATTGATTTGATCCGGAATGACCCAAATGCATTGGGCATACACATGTTTTAGAATCACATAGGCCTATGTTAGTATATAATACATTACAATATGGAATATTAGCACATATATCACTTCATGGGACGAAAATGTACGCAACGTTTCGTAGTAATAACTTGCAGAAAGTTAAGAGAAATATCAAATGGATCATTATGACCAGGAGTATTGTTAGTGGGTGTCGTAGTAGCAAATCAAACCAATATCATATAAATAAATGCTTACAACGTTATCTTAATACGTATTTGTTTGGCAAAATAGGCACCCTCGACCTTAAAGGGTGTAATACATATTATTTTTGACAAAATTCGACCACGCGACCGAATATGTTTAGTAGTGTTTTGGGCCGGACATCCTGCACCCACAGAGAGATGCCAAGTTACCCCAATTGACCAAGACTACTGCCAGTGAGTGTCACAATGGTAAACTAAAATGTTATTTGTTTTTAAAGGGGTACAATTAATGTAAGATCAAGATATCAGAAACTGGTCAGAAAAAGTGCAGCTGCAATTTGTTGTAAGTTAATACCTTCGAAAAGATAGCCAGACCAGATGTCACAAACTAACATTTCCTGTTTACGGGAGTACAAAAGCCCCATAATTATGTATTTAACATACGATTTTGACCTTAAATTTGATCTACCGGGGTACGAATACTTTATTCACTAGATCAGCATTTTTAAACTGATGCCAACCACGATGGTATAAACATAAAAAAATACATTTTAACCCCAACATAACATATTTTCTCTTTAATGAGCGATATTTTTCAGTGGACAAATTGTGTTTTTCATTTGTGGTGTTATGGCTAATAGTTGTTGTCAAGTTTTCATGTTGTCGCAACTACTGGACGATGGAATACGTGAACGGAAGTGATTTCCAATTATAGTTCTCACGCATCAAGCCTCGTTGTGACAAACGGACACGTGGGAAGCACTGGGACATTTGGTATTTTGTTCACCGTGGTATTTTGCAACTATATTGACATTGCTTTATAAAATGTGTTTCCATGATCTATCCTAATGCTTCTAGACTATTATTCGTGAAACGGCTTTTCCTTGATACACAATCGTAACTGTATCTATCAAAAACACTTTTATAACACTTTGTTTGCATTCAATCGATTAAATAATTGCCTTGTTCTCTTATAATATGTCTGATGCTTAGCTTAGCTGCTTAGTTCGGGTGATAGTCCACAGTGACAGTCCGAGGACTGTCACTCTCAACTTCAAAGACCTGATCGATGGACATCCAGCTTTTGAGATGCATGTTTTACGTCATATGGTAGGATTACAATAATATGAAGGACGTTACGTGACTCAGCTTATATCCTTCCTAGTCTAAATTCATGACTAGATTTGCCTTTCTGATCCATACGACCTCTTTGATCCATCTTGCGTTTCTGTACGCTCTCTGCCAATCACTTTTGCCCCCTCCCCGTCTATTATGCAATTGTTCCTGTCTGCATGGTTTGTTACTGCAGACTTATCCTCTATCACCGCTGACTCTCCCTTCTGTTCTCTGGTGTATCGTCTGGTTGTGATGTTTTCATCTCCTTTCATCTCTTTTCACCTACTTCTTTGTTCTTTGGATATACATGTGATATCCTGATGTTTTGAAGAAGTCTCATATATGTATCGATTTAATATCACTAGATCAGCATTTTTAAACTGATGCCAACCACGATGGTATAAACAGAAAAAAATACATTTTAACCCCAACATAACATCTTTTCTCTTTAATGAGCGATATTTTTCAGTGGACAAATTGTGTTTTTCATTTGTGGTGTTATGGCTAATAGTTGTTGTCAAGATTTCATGTTGTCGCAATTACTGGACGATGGAATACGTGAACGGAAGTGATTTCCAATTATAGTTCTCACGCATCAAGCCTTGTTGTGACAAACGGACACGTGGGAAGCACTGGGACATTTGGTATTTTGTTCACCGTGGTATTTTGCAACTATATTGATATTGTTTTATAAAATGTGTTTCCATGTTCTATCGTAATGCTTCTAGACTATTGTTCATGAAACGGCTTTTCCTTGATACACAATCGTAACTGTATCTATCAAAAACACTTTTATAATACTTTGTTTGCATTAAATCGATTAAATAATTGCCTTGTTCTCTTATAATATGTATGATGCTTAGCTTAGCTGCTTAGTTCGGGTGATAGTCCACAGTGACAGTCCGAGGACTGTCACCCGCAACTTCAAAGACCTGATCAATGGACATCCAGCTTTTGAGATGCATGTTTTACTTCATATGGTAGGATTACAATAATATGAAGGACGTTACGGGACTCAGTTTATATCCTTCCTAGTCTAAATTCATGACTACAGTTGCCTTTCAGATCCATATGACCTCTTTGATCCATCTTGCGTTTCTGTACGCTCTCTGCCAATCGCTTTTGCCCCCTCCCAGTCTATTATGCAATTGTTCCTGTCTACAGGGTTTGTTACTGCAGACTTATCCTCTATCACCGCTGACTTTCCCTTCTGTTCTCTGGTGTATCGTCTGGTTGTGATGTTTTCATCTCCTTTCATCTCTTTTCACCTACTTCTTTGTTCTTTGGATATACTTGTGATATCCTGATGTTTTGAAAAAGTCTCACATATGTATCGATTTAATGATTTATTAGAATGTTTTAATGGAACTGGATAGATGCAACAACATCGTATAAAAGTCAGAGGACAGATACAAAGAGGTGGAGCACATCACCAAGGCATTAGAAAGACGTGGGTACCCAAGTTGGACCAAATAGAAAATGAAAGCACAGCAAATTCAGAATGAAAACACCAAAGAAAAGAAGGCTAACAAGACAGAGAAATTCAAATGCATAGTCACTCTCCCATATGGCAAAGGAGCAACAGAACCTACATAGCGGATATTAAAACATCATGAGATCGCTACATCTGTGAGATCTCACCAAAACACCAGGAGATTACTGGTGCTTTCAGAGGACAAAGTGGAAGATAGCAAAACGACAGACTGTTCATATCAAATCCCTTATAAAAGTTGTAACCACAAGTACATCGGCGAAACATCGGCGATAACATTTGGAACAAGATTCGAAGAACACAAGAAGGAGGTTGAAAACATCAAAACCAGGCGATTTACCAGGGAACAGAAGAGGGCGTCAGCGGCGGTAGAGCATAAGTCTGTAATCACACACACTGCAGACAGGAACAATTGCATCATAGACTGGGAAGGGGCAAACGTGATTGGAAGAAAGTGTATAGAAACGCAAGATGGATGGTGACTTTCGTCTTATTCGCCGGTATATGTATTTTGCTGTCGCCAAAACTATTGCAACTGCTCTTGTTAGCATTAGACTTGATGAAGTCTAATGCTAACAAGTACTACTGCAAATCTCTTTATCTTAATATTGCTCTCAAGGACATCTTGAAATTTCAACATGTGCAAAATTGTTTGGCAATGGTAGTTACCCGGTCTCCTCGTTTCTCTCACTCAGTACCATTTCTTAAATAAATGCATTGGCTCCTTTCCGATATCGCATTATTGATTAAGATATGTACACTTACATATCAAGCACCTTCAACCAAGCAATCAGCATATTTACATTCACTGCTCACTCCCGCAACATAGCCCATACAGCTTCGATCATCTAATGCTAATCTACTTTTTGTTCCAAGTGTTAAGACAAATGTCGGAACTAAAGCTTTTTCAGTTGCTACACCGACTCTGTGGAACTCACTCCCTGTTGGTGTTAGGTATGTAGGAAATACAAAAAACCGACCTGTTTAAATTTGCTGATCCACAGTGTACCAATCCAACTGTTTACAACTAGAACTGCTTATCGACTATGAACTGCTTAACCCCTTTTGTTTTGGTGCGCAATATACGTATTTTATATATTATATTATTATATTCATGTTTGAAAAGTAGAATATTGCTATGTGAAGTCATCGCGATGACGTGACTCATCACGGCAATTCCAATGATCTCCTCAACTTCTGGAGATGAGACGTACTTTGCGACACAAACACAGGATGGATAATGCAAAAAACAGGAACGCTTTTTTACAACGGTTTGTAGATGAATGAGAGTGGAGTTTATCTTCTATATTTTGTTGTATAGTTGTGCTTGGACTTCGGAAAGATGCATATGTGTGTGTGTGTATAGCAGTGCTTCATAAAGGATTATATATACAGTGCATCATTAATGTATATGTTATACAGAAGCATATCTTAGTTTGTGTTATTTTTATGTCTACTACTTATATATTGGTATTATAAAATGTATAATCAGACCATATGTGTAACATGGTCAGGCAATTTGTCTGAACATGTTACAGATGGTGTGAGACATGGATGGATACTCTCACATATAGTTTTACTATATTAATGGATGATCTGTCCAAAATACCAAACTAATGTGATACAGGGTGTGTTGTAGATACCTCAAATATTAGTCATCTTATGTATGCTGTCCAACAGACACATACCATTTTCATAACGTTTTACGAAAGTAATCTAAATATTATAGCAAAATATGTTTCACTAACATTTTCTACAGGAATATATAATATATTTTTTGGAAACATTATAAATATGTTGATTATATACCGCAATTTTTTTTTGGATATAAAATTGGTTGATTTGATCCGGAATGACCCAAATGCATATTTAGGATACTAAAGGGAAACAAAAGGTATGTTTTGGGGGCTATGCATCTAAAAGCGTTAATAAAAACTAACCATTTCTAACTACAATTAAAATTTTCACTCCAGTGGTTTACTCTGAATTTGTTCTGAAAGTGGCCGATTTTGGTCTTTTCGCCGAATAACCGAGGCCTGACATGTTTGCCAACGCGAGCGCAAGCGCAGTTCTGTGAAATGACGTATTAAGTGGGGCCGGCATACACAGAACCAATGCAACGTTTCAAACAAACCTGTTATTGTGCCAGAAAGGAGACTAGCTTAGCAAACAAAGGCTAAGATATGTTGCATAAGTTAAGCTTGGAACCGTGGCCATATCTTACTGGCAAGAATAGGAATAGCTGTATGCAAACACATTTTAATTTAGCGAGCGAATATTGCCAGCATGCCGCTCACGTGACGTAGTATTATCTAACAGCATGGTGCGACTCGTCAAATTAAGATATGGTGCGTTGAACAAGGTTTTCCTAGTAAACCACTGTAGTAACACATGCCTTAAAAACTCTTATATGTGCATAGGTCGAAAACTATGATTTTTGTTTCGCTTTAAATACCATCAGCTGTTGTTGATATTTAATTTAATATATATATATATAATTTAAATGCATAACCTTAATAATACCCTTAAAAATAATAACAAAAGTATGTATATAGCGCGCGATCAATAAAGATTGCTCTCAGGCGCTATACATATATGCAATCATAACTTATTACAATATTAATAATAATAATATAATAAAATAAATATATTAGTTATATAAATAAATTATATATTAAAATTTTTATTAATTGTATTAAAGACAATATCAATATTAATTTTTTTGTAAAGTATTACCATAAATAATAAAATGTAATGTATATTTGTATTAATAAAACAATAACAAATGCATATAAAAATGTTCACATTAGCATATCTTTAAAAAAACTACTGTAAAAAGAAGTATTATAAATAAAGCAGTTTGCACTGCTGCAGTGTATTCGGTGTCCTCGCTGAATCATGCAACAGATTCCACGGATTGTCAGCGGCCACATCATGTCGACGATTGCCATGTGTGACAGTCTGCGAAGCCGGTACAGATTTAAAAAGATTTAACAAGATTGCCATCCCAAACAACAAGTTCCAGATGGCAAGTGGACAAGGAAGCCATTGGTGTATCGAGAGTCCAACAATTGTCTCATCTATGTGTAGCCCACCCTAAACAAATATCTGTCAATTCTATTTTTAAACATATTCGCACTTTTAGCATTAACTCAATCATTTTGGCAGATTGTTCCATTCATTTATCACCCTCTGTGAGAAAGAGTACTTTCTCATGTCCAACCTACACTGCTCCATAACTAATGCTGCTTTGTGTCCTCTGGTTCTACTGCCTTCTTTAATTTTGAAGAACATATTCCTATCAACATTCTCATAACTGTTCACTATGAACACTTCTATTTGGTCTCCTCTTAGTCCCCTTGTCTTTCGTGTTGTCAAACCACATTGTAATAAGCGACTTTCGTAACTAAAGTCTCTCATTTCTGGAATCATTTTAGTTGCTCTTCGTTGTATTCTTTCTAGTTTGTCTCTGTCCTTTTTACGATACGACCTCCATGCTTGAATACAATATTCCAAATGTGGTCTAACTATTGCTTCGCACAGGGGTATACTTAGCTATTTCTCCTTATACATGATAGTTCTTCTAATCAGCCATAGAATTTGATTTCCTATCGAAACAGCAATCCCACATTGCTCTGAAACTTTCATGTCAGCACTAAATGTTACTCCTAAGTCCTTTTTCTTGTGTGGTTCTACCTTGTACAATATCCCCCATTTTATATTCTTCGTCCATGTTTCCATGTCCTATGTATATACATTTACCCTTCCCAAAATTGAATAACATTTGCCATTTTTTCTGACCATTTAACTAATTTATCTAAATCATCCTGTCAACTTTGTTTATCTGTATCATTAGTAACCTTTCTGAATAATTTTGTGTCATCTGTAAATTTGAGTAATTTGCTAGATATATCATCCTCCAAATCATGTATAAATATTAAAAACAGTATAGGGCCTAATACTGATCCCTGTGGTACCCCACTCAAAACCGATTTCCAGTTTCAAATCTCACCATCTACTATTACTCTCTGTCTTCTGTAGGTAAGCCACTTTTCTATCCAGTTGATTACATCATTACCTATACCGTGGGCTTTTAGTTTAAGTAACAATCTTTGATGTGGCACCTTATAGAAAGCTTTCTGAAAATCTAAGAAGACAACATCCACTGGTGACCCGCCATCTACCCACTTTGTAATTTCTTTAAAAAAAACATAAGAGATTGGTTAGACATTACCTTGCTTTTAGGAACCCATGTTGAGATGTATTTATTAATTTATGCTTCACAAGGAATTCCACAATGTGGTCTTAATTACTGTTTCGAGTAATTTACATACAACTGATGTTAAACTCACTGGTCTGTAATTCTCTGGCTTGTTCCTCGATCCCTTCTTAAATAGCGGCGTAATGTTTGCCTCTTTCCATCTTGAAGGAATTAGTCCTTCTTCTAGTGACAAGGTAAACAATTTTGCAAGTGGTGTAATAATTTGCTCAACAATTTCTTGAAGCAGTTTTGGTGGTATTCCATCAACTCCAGGTGATTTATTATCTTTCATCTTCTTAAATTTATGTGTTATTATTTCAGGAGTTACAAATAATTGCCCTAAATGTTCCTATTTATTGCCCTCGAATTTAGTAAATGGAACTGGAAGTAAGCTGATATCTTCTGTTGTAAAAACTGAGCTTAAATACTCATTCAGGACTTCTGCCATTTGAAACCCGTCTGAAATTATGTTTCCCCTGTTGTTTTCCAGTGGTCCGACCTTATTTCGAAATTTCTGTTTACTCACTACATAAGAGTAGAAACTCTTGCTGTCATTTTTTATATTACCTGCTAATTGTTTTTCAAAGGTTCTTTTATACTTTCTAATTTCAGTTGTAGCTAGGTTAAGTGCCTCTTTGTAATTTGCATAGTCTTCATCCTTTCCGGTGCACCTATAAACCCTCCACATAGTTTGCTTAAACACTATTTTCTAATAGCTTCTTTTGACAAATGTTTCTTCCTAGACCGTTTTCCTTGTTGTTTCAAGGGGCAAAAGTTTCGATGATGTATTTTATTGTTGTCACTGTTACCCAATGGTTCATGTATTTTTACATTGTCCACTAATTCTTTTTGTGATGATAAAACTATATTTAATACATTTTCTCCGCTGGTTTGTTCTAGCACTTGTTGAGTAAGGAAGCTATCCTGAATTAAAAATATAAATTGTTGATCCTCACCCCCTGCACTCTCTAGACATTTCCAATTGATGTGTCCATGGTTAAAATTTCCCATAATGAAACACTCCCTTTACTAACTTTCTTTATAGCATGTTGTATTTTTGTGTTATCCTCTTCGTTTATGTTTGGACTTCGGTAAACTAATCCAATAGTTAATTTTGAATTTCCTGAAACTATTTTGCATCAAACAGCTTCATCGTAATCTTGTTTTTGGTTTATCTGTAATAGTGGCCTCTTGTCCTGCTTGAGGCATCTCTAAGTAACCCCCCTGCGCTTCTAGTTTAAATAGTGTTTATTACCAAAAATATTAGTTATGGTAACCATGCCACTGTCTACTGCTGCTGTGAGTCCATCCGCAAATACTGCTGCCCCCTTTCCACTTAGATGAAGCCCGTCCTTTATGTACATATCAGCCCTTCCAACAAAACTACCCCACAAATCCATAAAAACCAACTTCCTCTTCCTTACATAGCTTCTCGACTGGCATGTTAATTGCCATCCCCCGGCAATTTCGATATCTATGACCCATCCTACCTATTACTGGTAAAATCCCTGACAGTATTACCTGCTCAACCCGCGTCTGCTTTAGTGTTCTTACCAAATTCCTGTATTTCCTAAATATGGCAGTTGTACCCTCCCTCTCTACGTTATTTGTCCTTACATGTACTAAAACAGATCCATCCTTGCCCGAACCCACGATGTTATCTACCCTCTCAGTTGTCGCCTCTATTTTGGCCCCAGGCAAGCAAACTACCACGTCATCTCCATTATAATAAATACAATCTCCCAGATAATAAATACAAAGAGACGGACCTCATTAATTACCGATTCGGGTGGCTTCGGTTGAGTAACTCCGCCAGATAATCCTGTGCCAGACCATTCATCGCGGATACACACAGAGAAGCACTTTGTAGGTTGGGCACAAACGAATTGGCAGCCAACGCAAACGTTGAAACACAGAAGTAATCTACTAATTTTTCTGGTTGGACAAACGAGGCGGGCTGCGCAGTTTTACACATGTTGCAAACGCTGCAGCTTTCTCTGCGGAAGGCCGCGCATCAAAGCGTTGCCACAATCTAAGCGTGATTGTATTGACATTGTAGGAACAATTTTGCAGGAATCAAAATAAGCGTTATAATGTAGCCTGTGAAAAAAAATGTTGGTATAATCCCACTAATTGCACCGTCAGTTATTGTGGTTAGCCAAACGGAGTTCCTGTGAACGTCACATATCGCGAAGTAGTAACGCTTATCCGATTCTCGCTCGGCATCGTGAATCCGTCGAGAAGCGATTTCTAATTTCTAAAGGTAACACATAATTCAGTCTGCTTAAGATGCCAACAATTTTAGAACATTTGCTTCATACTTTGTCAGTGTGTTTTTTCCAATTTAGATTTGTACCTAAAGTCTTTATTCTTCCACATTTGTATTACTAATGTTAGGCGTAAAGTTATTTATGTTACTGTTTGGCATTTGATAGGTCATATTTAGATATGTTTCCGTTTAATGGTAATTTATTAATATTAAACTATTGAAGTATTTTAAGGAGTACATCATTTATTGCCGATTCAGTAGTTCTGTTTGGTAAATTGTCATTAAAAGATTTGATGGTGCTAAATAAGGTTTACCATCACTACAAGAATGTTAGACACAGTAATCATGGAAAGGGATGACGAAATGTCAGTATCTAAATACGAAGAAAACGGAAACCATTGTCATATCAAATAAAAGGTGTACACCATCATGCATCGCAGTCAATGGGATTATTCCTCAACTTGTTCATAAGTTTCATCGCATTGAATCATTAATGACAACGGTTGGCAGGCAGACTTATATCAATATACGAATTTGGCAGACTAAAGCGGCTTTCCAAAACATGGAAAGCATTTCATCCTAGAAAGGTTTATCATTTGATGTAAGAACATATGTTCTGTCATAGCGTGGTCAATGACTAAATAGTTACAAAAGAACACCAAAGCAACATAAACTGTTTTAGAGGAATGCTTAGAGTGTCGTGGAAAGGAAAGAAAAATAATTAAGTCATTTTAAGAATAGCTAAAGCTAAAAGGAATGTCATACGCGAAATCAAGAAAGGACAAGTAGAATCATCATTACGACTACCGTTAGGCCACCCTTACGATAACGGTGACTACGGTTAGGACACCCTTACGATAACGGTGACCATGTTTAGGACACCCTTTCGATAACGATGACCACAGGTAGTCCATCTCAACCATCACACCTTAACATTCCAGTGATCACATTTTCTCAATAAATATCTTTCCGAGGACCACTGCTGGCCAACCACTACTGCCACGGGTACCACATCTCCACAACTAAGAAAGATGGACGATTTACCTTCAATCCGCAGCGCTGCTGGGGTCTTGACAATTGACAACTTCGAGGAAGGGCTGCCAACAAATTTTCACGTGCAACTGGACTGACATTCCGGTGCAAGTGGACACAATGAAACTTGGATCTCAACGACACTCCCAATCATCGGCCGCTGACTATTGGTTCAAATATTTAATTGCCACAATGTATCTTTTCGCGTAGCAATTATTCAAAGTACTACCCATGATGCCTCACTTCACTATGGGATGTGTTGTAGTTGTGTAACATTAATTGACATTAAGCATTTAAGTTACCGGCTTGCACAACAAAATATAATATTCACAAACCCATTTCTGTAATGAAATGTTCTTGCATAGAAATATATAGATGCATGTCTACGTTGTTCACTCCCCAGCACTCAACTCCGCTTGCGGCTTTTGCTTAGTTTCATTCAAACGACATGTCATAACAGTTTATTGCATGCGTGACATCGATACAATAGAAAAACAGTTCTAATTATATTAGGCGTTAACTAACACGTGTAACGTCTAAATGCCACGGCGTTGTTGCGTGTTCTGTGTGTTGCTTTCCTTTGACTCTCAACACAGTCGATCCATTAGTGTTAATAACATTAATTTTAGTAATAGAAATTATATATAGCTTGTCGGGACACAAATATATATACAAATTGCTGAGGAGGATTGGACTAATAATAGTTTTTGTTAATTAATCTAAAACATGATAGTTAAATGTATATGATACATTTTAATACGCCTGCTTGTAAAACAGTGGAGTTTGAGTTGTGCAAAAGCATGATTACCCTCTTTTGTAACATATTTATACAATGCAAATGTGTAGGAAACGTATTTCCCCATATTTCCACACAATGCAATCAATATTGCAAAAACAGAGTAGGATATATATATATATATATATATATATATATATATATATATATATAATAGCGGTAAAATATTTTGCTACATATGTACATGATACCAACACTTTTTGCACTTTTCACACGTGTAGATTGTTGAGACAACTGAAGTTATATATTATGCTAAATAAACATATAGCTTTGTCTGCATACGCATGGTACCATATAGATATGATGTGAACCTAGTCAGATCAGTTGTCTTCGCTTTCTTCATTTACTGTTAGGCATACTAGAATATTGAATATATATATATATATATATAGATAGATATATATATATATATATATATAT
>SDWI01001995.1:20130-41774 GCA_009193005.1 Lamellibrachia luymesi
AGAGAGAGAGAGATAGAGAGACAGAGACAGAGACAGAGAGAGACAGAGAGAGACAGAGAGAGACAGAGAGAGACATAGAGAGAGAGAGAGAGAAAGACAGAGAGAGACACAGAGAGAAACGGAGAGATATGTGGTGTTCTCTCTATACGTACGGCAGTAGTTTCCACTGGGTGTGAAGCCAGGGCGACACTGACACACGCCGTTCAGACAAGAAGCTTCAGCCACGGAGCAAATACTGTCGGCTCCACAAGCGCCACCCAGCGGTAGAGCCACGACTAAAAAGAGCACATAAGCACAATTACGTAAACACAGATACGAAAGTATAAATACGACAGTATAAATACTACAGTATAAATACGCTGACATGTTTCTTTAACCCATCTAATTACGGACTTCAACGGTTTGTTTCATTGACACTTATTATGTCATGTTTTTGTTGGTATTTATGTTTCCATTTTCACAAAATAGTTTTCTTTATTGCTGTTTAGAGGTTTTCTTGATGAAACGTGATGAATGTTGCCCGTAGAGGCATAAATAATGACGAAACTGTAGTGGCTCATGATTGTGAGAGCTGGTTGTTGCATTATTAATCAACTTAGCGACAATTTGAATAGGCAAAACAAATTCATCTGGACGCCCCGATGAACGTAACGAGTAACTTCAGAAAATATGTTATTCAATTTAGCACACCTTGCGTAAGTTCCGTTTACACGAACGATTAGTTGCCCAATTGGTCGGGCAACACCATGTCGCATGACAAAGCGCACGTACATTATGTGCGCGGTCACACGAGCAACGTGTTTAGACACTGCCAGTGCGACCCATTTATGGCCGTTAATCTTCAACTGAGTTCTGTTTAAAGGTCACAACAGGTACATATACACTCGGTCGCGGGGTTCGCTGATTGGCCACTGCTGCAAACTATCGCCGGACAGATGCCCGAATTGGACCTAGCCGCAGTTCCGACGACACAACTGTAGCTATAAATTGGCCTCTCTAATCGGTCTCGCGAGGGATTTTACGCGAGTGATAGTTGTCCAATTGGTCGGACGACAGTGCGTCGTTCGTGTGAACGGGCCTTTACACCGGAAAACCCGTCAGTTGGCACAGACACACTTACGACATCGGCCGTGTGATTGCAGGAACCGCGACTTGCACTGGCACTGCTCCTGCCGGCATTCCGCGTTCGTATCGCGACATACGTCGTCAAACCCACAGCTCTCCTGCAGCCACAGGGTAGGAACTGTAAATAGACAACACTATCATGGATGTTACATGTACAATAATTGTAAATTTGTTGGACGGATCAAGTGGTGTTACGATCTTCTTTCAAGGAGAAACGAGACTCTATTCAGATACACATTACAACAAAGTGAAGAAAAAACGTTTCAAGTACCTGTGTTGAATAAAGTAAGTGACTAGATACGTTAGTATGCCAGGTTGAGGTAAACAAAAATAAAGGCTAGTGTAAATGATTATGACAGAAAGCTTACACGGAAATGTGCGTATATCATAATGATAGGGTGGATACTTTCGGTTGTTCGGAAAGGTGCGTATACTTTACTTGTAAATGGTGATCTACATATAATATTCTTAGTCGTTCGGAAAGGGTTACATGCTATAGAAGATTTTAAATTATGCATGCATTTTAAGATATACTTTACGTTATACATATAACATTATGAGTTAATAACCACAATCCTAGTGTGGCGACGTGAATATAATACGTCTTTTTTTTAGATGAACATATTGTCTTTTCATGACACTAATCAAATAGCAGAACACATCTTCAAAAAAATTCCGCTCACGTCCCATAAACGAAAAGACAGTCATGTCATTCATAAAAAAAAGTAAACAAATAGTTATGCTTATATTATTCTTCGTCATCTAATATTATGAGTTTGTAACTGGCGAGACTATCCGCATAAGCCTGATGTCGTCACAAATGATGGATGTCTCGCGACATTGTAAATACGCGCTTCAATTTGGTAATTTTGAACAAACGCCAACAAGATTACCCATTTAAGTCTAAAGAATGCCCAGAAATAACATGTTTCCAACGTTGTGGTCGTTTTTCGGCATCGGTTTTACAATTGACGGATAATCATATTGCGTCACATGACCGTATAATATATAATATGTTTAACAAGACAATATCAAGCAAGATTGCCATCCAAGGAAAAAGACCCAGATGGCAAGTGGACAAGGAAGCCATTGGCAAATCGAGAGTACACAAATTTTCATCTGACATATTTTAAAAATTTGTTTTAAACATATTCACGCTGCTAGCATTTACACAATGTGTATATACTTTGTTCCATTCATGCATTGTTCCCTGTGAGAATGAGTACTTTCTTTGATTCAATCTACACTGATCCTTAATGTTCCTCTAGTTCTACTATCTTTCTTAAGTGAGAAAATATATTTCTATCAATATTTTCATACCCATTAAATTCTTTAAAAACTTAAATTTCATCTCCTCTTAACCATCTTATCTATATTGCGTCACACGACTGTATAATATGTAATCTATAACATTTCGCCGAATGTCGCTGTTATACGGGCCAAGCCGTCTTACCACACACTCCGTTCGTGTAGTAGTGGCCAGACATGCACAGACACATCCCGTTGAAGCAGCGCGCGTTTCTCACGTGACACAAGGAGCCCAGCAGACAGGGGGCTTTGTAACCACCGAGATGGGCTGCAAGAAACGTGACGTCATGTGACCACAGTAAGAACAGGAATTTGGGAACAGGAAGATTTTAGCAACGCACAGTCGAGGAATTGCTTAGAGACAGCAGCCATTCCGTTACAAGAATACAGTTTATTCCTACCATACGCCGAAGACGGCTGTCAATAGGAGGCGTGGACAGGGAAACCAGCAGAACATGGACTAGCCTCACCCCTTAACAAAGGGAGCATATACATCCACGCGCACGCACGCACGCACGCACGCACGCACGCACGCACGCACGCACGCACGCACGCACGCACGCACGCACGCACGCACGCACGCACGCACGCACACTGACACACATGCACACTGGCATACATGCACTAAGCACACAACTATCACGTATACTCGTGCACACATTATGTTTAACCTCATTAACTCAAGGTCATGGTACGTTATTATCTACTTTCATTTACATATACTATCTACAACCTCCCTTGTAACACACTACATGCTAAGTAAACAACGATATTTATTGAACACAAGTCCTACTTACATAGTAGTAATGTAAGTTTTCTGTTTTCATACAACACGTACCACATGCGACGTTCTTGTCGTAATAGCCGTACTGACAGGAGCAGAGGCTGTGTTTGCACAGTGCGTTGTCGTCTGCGCATCTACTTCCGGGGCGGCAAAACTGGTTCAACGCAACACTAGGCACTGCAAGATGCATACACACATACATACATTGGTGCAGTTATGTGTTATTGGAGTGTGCAAGAACCAGTTGTCAAAGTAGGGTATTTTACTTAATGGATATTCGCTAGGAAGATATCTAATAGTGGAACCAAACCTCATTCTACGCAACAAAGGGCCAATTCCACATTAGACAAACATACTTTCATCGGCGCTTTCAAGTTCCTCACGAGTGTGTCAGCTAAATACAGCGTGGGTATGTTCTGGTCACTAATGACAATATATAATGAAAACATTTCGAACTTACCGACCGCGTGTGAATGAATGTGAATGAATAATTATCCACGTTTGCTGCGTTTCGTATTTGCCAATCATTATCGATGATCAAACCCTTCTCTCAACATATCCAAAAGGTTTTTGTTTATCTGTAGAGCTTTGACCTGTAGAGCATTATCGATGAATATAAACAAATCAAATTTTTTGACCTTAACAATTATAATAATGTTTTATTGTATATATATATATATATATNNNAGTGGGATGAGAGCGTAGATCGGAAGAGCGTCGTGTATATATATAGTGCGTCATAACAGGAAGCACTTGGATAAATCAACTCATACAGTGCTGCCCTCACGCGGCTTCATATGTGATCTTACTGCAAGTGCCGTTTTGCGCAGTTGTCTCGGCCGGGCAGAGACATCGCCCACGGAGACATACTGCGCCGTCGCTGAGACACGCTTGGCCCGCCTTGCACGGCGCATACAGAGACCCGGCCGCCGCCGTCGACACTGTGGATAGGACCGACTCGTAGAAGTATGTGCAGCGCAGAACAACGACACGATAAAGCAGGTTCTTTATGTAAAGAACATGGCATACAAACATAAAATACTTCGAGTGCATGCTCACCAAACAAGAGGAGGAAAATAGTGGCCTCCATCCGCGAAATTACTTAGACAAACCAATTTTCTGATCTTTTCTTATCTGTATTTATGCAGGTACTTGCTTACACCCGATATTTTCCGGCAAAGAAGCGACGGCCCTCTGGAGAATGGCTCACCACTCAATTCGCCCACGATTTCTATCTTTCTCCGACGGGTAGAAAAGCAAAGCGAACAGAAAACACGTAATAAATAACTTTAAATAAGCAATTTCGTGTGCTTTTAAAATGTATCGCAAATCGGCAGATCAGAGGCCACTGGTGCAAGGAGGCGAAGGAACACAGAAAGACGCGAGTGGACCTCGGAAGCTGGGTGGGAGGAGATACTCCCAGACTGCCCACAAAGTTAGCGCATTAATATATAGATAGCAAAAATACTTACTCCAAATATTTCAACAGTAACCTGTCGTGTGCCGTGAATTTTACCATGTTTTGTATTATCAATAAAAATGCATGAATCGAAAATTGTTTCCTTACAAAAAAATTGGTAAATTCAGTACGACAACATTGTGTTTCTGCTACATATTGCGTGTTAAACCAACATGCATAATCAAGCATCACTTTCATTTCCTGTGAGTGAGACACGAAATAGCCCTACCACATCTTCCCGACAACGAAACAAAATGGCGCTGACACCGACACCGGCCGCCAGAGCAGACGGCGTTCTCGTCGCCACAGACCTCGCCAGGGGCACACGGCTGGCCGACAGCTGTCTTCATTGCTGCAGTGAGACAACAGTGTCGTGAGAGGCAGGGAAAGGACGGCGCACCAACGGGTGACACGTAATAACGCTTATGAACTATTGTGACAAAATAATTGAAGACTACATAAAAACAGATGTAACGCGTATTGTAATGTGACGAATTACGATGACTGGTTATGGTTAATAATAATAAGTATTATTATTATTACTATGGTGGTGATGGTAATAATAATAATATTAATACTAATACTAATACTACTAATAATAACAATGATCTCGTGCTAATAAAATATTATCAATAATGCAATAAGAAAAAAATAATAGCAATGACTTTAACAAAATTGAACAAGATCGCCATCCAAGGCAAAACAGTGGAAAAGGAAGCCTTTGGTTTATCGAAAGTCCAAAACATTTTCATGTATAACCCTCCCTGAGATATTTGTCAAATTTGTTTTAAACATATACACGCTGCTAGCATTGACACAATCTGTAGATAATGTGTTCCATTTATTTATTTAATTTATCCTTTTCTGTATCTTAATATTTTGGTTATCGTGATTCAGACCAGAAGTAACAACGCGTGTGAACATAAACGACAGCTAGCTTACCGCATCTTCCGTCGACGTCGTAGAATCCGCTGCGGCATCGACACTGGCCCGACACACAGATGGCGCTGCCATCGGCACATTCATCATCAGAGAAACATGGCGCCCACAGACCAATCAGCGGCACTGCACCGGAATACAAGGCAGAACTACGCTCTCACTAGGTGGCGATAATGTTTCTTCTAGTAAGTCTCTCAATTCCTTCCATCACTAACTCAACATCGATGGAAAACATTCATCCACAATCTAAATATTGTGCGAAATATATTCATTCTTAGAATTACACCACTGTCTGTAGCTTGGTTTTCGTGTATTTAGCTGAATGAAATGAGATGAGAACGAAACTGCTGAAGCTTTGAACAACAACAATATGAGTTGAATCCAATTCCTCTCGATCAAGAACCCGGTGTTCTAACCATTGTGCTATCGCGTCCCTTTGACTTCACACAATATAATACTCTTTATTGTCTCAATGTATATGATATTTAGAAGACACAGTCGGATATATAAACATCAGATGTATAAACATATCACCGAGATACAGGAAATAAGCAACAATGTTTGTTATTCCTGTTTTTCAGTTATGTAATCTAACATTATTACAATATTATAGTTAATCAGAGTAAATAATACAGCACATTACCAGTCAATCAATAATATAATGCGATTAAATAAATAAAAATTAGAAAGTAGTCATATAAAATTATCACATGTGATTTTGCATAAACAGTTCATTATAACAATACAATAGCAGTGTACCGCAAGTGTCAGCATGATTTCTTAATTATTAAGATGTAAATTATNATATATATATATATATATATATATATATATATATATTCATCCATTACACATAATTGGTACAGCACAAATGGAATCCATGTTTTCATAGAAATAGCGGTAGACATACCACAAACTGCGTTCTTCATGAAGAACGACTCCCGACACACGCACTGACTGGACCTGCATCCGGCGTTCTGGTCGAGACAGGCGGACAACGACAGGCATGGAGTGTCGAGCAAGCCTTTCAGTCCTGCAATCACGTACAGTCAAAACGTTATTCTTTCTAATTCATACAGACATTTTACATTGACACGTACGTTGCCTCAGCAATAACTGTTTCGCATAAGTAGTCGTACTGTCTAAAAGTAGTTCAATTAGTTGTTACATGTACAGCTGGACAATTTCATAGAATACCCTGTAAAAGAAGAAGATAAATTTCTCTGGTACTTAACAATCACAGTTAACACGTTTTGCTGTGAATAACGTTCCACTAAGTTTACTAGCCAGACTGACGGGAATGGATGATTAAGCAAGTAATTAGCTGTGAATCATTTAGTCACAACATGTCGATGTCATTGATAGCATTCCTATACCTGAATTTCAAAATCAAATACATGTGGGTTCCAAGCAAAGGAGATTGAGACAAGTTTGACGACACACAGAAGACACCTATTATCGACCAGAATTAATAGCGCACGTGAGCACGAAAATACCACATAATGCGACACGCAACAAACTAATCCTACTTCGTGTACATATGCCAATACATATGCCAATACATACTGCACGATCCTGCATCGTTAAAGAAGTTATTCCGACACAGACACCGGCCCCGTAAGCACGTGGTATGTCCACCGGCACAAACGTCATCGTCATCACAGGACGACGTCAGCGGCAGCGGAGACACTGGTCAAAAAACATTTGATTAATAGACGATATTCGCGGCGCATGCGTATTAGCACTATTTTTTGGCGTTCCACAACCGTTGTTTTATTCTTAGCCAACAGGTGTCGTGCGTGTCTTAACTAATTGTTTATTGTTCGATGGCATATAATAAAACTGACTACATACGCATTTACCTAAGTAAACTAACCGCCCTCAGAAATTATAATAACATATATAAAATATTTGTTTGACCAATTTCAAAATCAACCTGTCTTGGGCGTTGCAGTGATGTCACAAACATATCGCAATGGCGTCACAATCATATCGTCATGACGTCACATATCACAACCGTAGTTTTATTCTTAGCCGATAGGTGTCGTACGTGTTCTGAATATTGCCTATCATATGGTATATCATCTAATATTGCCTATCATATGGTATATCATCTAATATTGCCTATCATATGGTATATCATCTAATATTGCCTATCATATGGTATATCATCTAATTTTATGTTTTGGTAAGCAATGTATGCATTACTTCGGAAGAATAGTAAGATGTAGTGTTTTTATATAGATGTAGTGTTTTATAGACTAATTCAATTAATATTTTCTTGTGGTTTACCATGGTTTATTGTGGTTTAAATATATGTGACATTTACTATGTTTCAATTGAACAATGAAACCAATTATGATATGATTAAACGTACAACAGTGTCCATCCTTCTCGTAATATCCAGGATCACATTTGCATATGTCGTCATAGCAACTGGCGTTGACGTCGATACAAGTTGTACCATTGGAGCAGTTCGACCACGTGATCCCAGAGCCTCTTTTCAGAACTGTCGGTGACATATTTGATTATCCGTTGTATACGTATCACACACAAATTATGTAATAAAGTCATTTTTTAGGATAACTATTGGATAAGTATTATGGAGAAGTATGTTTACCTGCGAATCGGTCGATATAAATGAAATGTGATTAAGCAGAACATATGTTGTTACAATACCGTACACAAGCAAAACACTTTAACATTATTCAAGTACACATTCTTTACTACAGCACTTTGAATATCGTCAATAAATAAGTTTGGTAATTTGAATAATACGACTGTTTCGTACATACCACATTGTCCACGTTGATTATCAAATCCATTATTACATATGCATGTCCCTTGCCGACAGGCGGCGTTGTGATCGGCACACACATCACCGGAGTCACATGATGAGCCGAGGAACACTGTGGGAACTAGGTGGGGGAAACGACATGTGGATTAAAAGGCATTTTACTCTTAAATGATGAATATGTAGTCTGTATATAAAGTTAGACAAAGTTAGAGTTTTATTCTATAGCAAAGCCATATTTCATTAACTTATTTACTATTATTTTCCGTTTGATGAGTTATCACGTAGAATATATGAAAATTTTAGCTAATAGCACAAGATAATTACTTAGTGTGCTGATAGACAATCAACGTTGAACTCCACATTTATCTCTAAAGAAGAACACATAAAACGAAAAGACAAGATGTGTTTCAGAAAAATCCTAAGTCTTGTCCAATTGCTATCATCACAAACGAGTACATGAAAGAAGGAGATCGTCAAAGTCAACGGACAACACAAAGTATTTAAAAACTAAATATTTATATTCAGAAGAAGGAGTTACTTCCTTGAACCTGGGCGAGGACACACGTACGAACTGTAGGCAAATATTCAAATGCATCAGTAGTCTACACAAATGCCTTGAAAGACCAGCCGATTGCATACAGCTGCTGGTGAATACCGATGACGGAATGATGTGGAAGACCCCGGTCGTCAATGTCACCACACACGGCATCTGAAGTAGAAACTCCACAGACGTTAGTGAAGCACTCACCGCATATAGCCGCCTTCTCGTGGTAGCCCGCCTGGCAGCGACATACCCCTCCCTGGCACTCGCTGAACGCCGCCACACACCGGACTGTTCCCGGCGTCCGCTCCTGACTACAAGGCACTCCCACTAATCTCAGGGGTTCTGTGAGGTGAACACAAAAAAGCAAAAATCACAAGATTTAACAATATTGTACAAGACTTAGCAATAGTTTTTTTAACAACATTTAACATTACTTAACAATATTTAACAAGATTTAGCAACATTTAACAAGACTAAGCAAGACATCCAGATGGCAAGTGGACAAGGAAGCCATTGGCACATCGAGAGTCCAAACATGTTTCATCTATATGTAACCCGCCCTTCTGAGATATTTGTAATTTTTTTTTCTCAAACATATTCACGCTGCTAGCATTTACACAATCTGTAGATCACTTGTTCCATTCATTTATGGTTCTCTGCGAGAATGAGTACATAACGTCGCAGAGCACGGTAAACCGCGTATTGCGTATGAAGTGCAGCTCGTACGTGTACGTGTACGTGTACGTGTACGTGTACGTGTACGTGTACGTGTACGTGTACGTGTACGTGTACGTGTACGCTGGTGTCTGCATTAGTACAACCCCCGGAATTGCATCCTCATGACACTGTGCCAATAGGGTATACATCTTTGATAGGCACCCATATGTAGTTCGATGGGACCCAACTCGAAAACGTCAAACCTTGTTTATGAGAGGCGATGATTACGTCATTAGAAAAGGTCAAGTGGGGACAATTCTATTGCAAAATGCATCTCCCAGGGTGTCTACAATTGAAAATTCATTAGTAAAATTTGGAAATGTGTAGGCGAAATAATGCTTGAAAGCGCTCGCATAATATCACAATTCGCATATTAATTCGCATAACTGAGGTTTGGATTGGTTTTGTTCGGCGACTCCGCGACGCAACGTTTGCATGGGGCGATGAAACTGCAATCTGATCGCATGCGACGGAGCTGGCTCGTCGCGGCGACGATATCGGCTCGTGTAAACACAGCCTTAGCTCATACTCCACGCTCAAGCATAAGGCGGTGAAAAGGAGATGAAACTGAATGTCTTACGCTGTTGAAAGGTTGTGAAAATATTTATAGAATACTTTTTTCTCACTTACGAAAGATAGTAGAACCAACGGAGACGACCTTTAGTGAAGGGTCAGTGTAGATTGAATATCAGAAAGCACTCATTCTCACAGACGACAATAAATGAATGCAGATTGTGTAAATGGTAGCAGCGTGAATATGTAAAAAAAATGACAAATATCTCAGGAGGACGTGCATAGATGAACATGTTTTGGACTCTCGGTAAGCGAATCGCTTCCTTGTCCACTTTCCACCTGGGCCTTTGCCTTGAATAACAATCTTAAATTAAAACTAAGTCTTGTTAAATCTTGATAAATAATTATTCCTGCGGAAATTGTTGATGGGATAGATACCATTCCCTATTGAGGCCTTCTGGACCTACCACACGACCCGCCGACGTTGTAGTGACTGAGACGACACACGCAGAATCCGTCGACACACTCAGCCTGGCTGTCAGCGCACACGTCGTCTCGTGAACACGGCTTCTCCAGGTCGACCCTCCTGCCTGCATGACGACAACACTGTAGACCAATTGTCTCATAGTCACAAGTTATCTTGTAGCCACTAATGATCTGATGCAGTTATTTTGTAGTCACAATGGTTCTTATCCAGTTATTTCGTCGTCACTAATTTTCTTATGCAGTTAGCTCGGAATCATTATTGTTATTATGCAGTTATCTCGTAGACACTATTGTTCATACACAGTTATTTTAATCACAAATGTTCACAAATGTTCTCAACAACTATAGGGGCATATCATTATTGAGCATTGTGGGAAAGGCCTTCGCTAATCAGACGTCAGGCCTGCTAATCAGACTTCAGAAACTTGCTTCACGTGTCTACCCAGAATCACAGTGCGGGTTCAGAGCAGGAAGATCCACCATTGACATGTTCTTCTCAGTACCCCAGCTCCAGGAAAAGTGCAGAGAACAAGGAATGCCCTTCTATGTGGCGTTCATTGACTTAACCAAGGCCTTCGATCTTGTCAGCAGGAAGGGACTCTTCCGCCTACTTGAGAAGATCGGCTGCCCCCCCCCCAAGCTACGAAGCATGGTGGTCTCCTTCCATGAGAACATGTTGCGTACGATGGTTCGACATCGGAGCCCTTCCCTGTCTGCAGAGGTGTCAAGCAAGGCTATGTCCTTGCTCAAACATTGTTTGGGATCTTCTTCTCCCTCCTTCTGTCATATGTCTTCGACTCTTCCTCAGACGGTATCTACCTGCACATCAGATCTGATGGGAATCTGTTCAACCTGGCACGTCTGCGTGCCAAAACAAAGGTGACAGAGGTATACGTTAGGGAGATGCGATTTGCGGATGATGCAGCACTCACTGCCCCCTCAGGAGAGGCCAGAGGCTGGTCAATCGCAATCAATTTGCACACGCCTGCAGAGAGTTTGGACTCACAATCAGCCTGAAGAAGACGAACGTCATTGCGCGGGATGCCAGCCAAGTCCCCTCCGTCAAGATCAATGACTACACCCTGGAAGTAGTACAAGACTTCACCTACCTCGGGTCAAACATTTCCAACAACCTTTCGCTGGACACTGAGATAAACAGGCGCATTGGAAAAGCCGCAGTCACTATGGCCAAGCTGAGCAAAAGGGTATGGGAAAATAAGATGCTCACTGAGAACACCAAGATGAGAGTCTACCAGCACTCTCCTCTATGGAAGCGAATCGTGGACCATATACATGTGCCAGGAGCGCCGCCTCAACACCTTCCACATGCGGTGCCTCAAGCGTATCCTCGGCATCACATGGCAGGACCGTATCCCCTACAGCGACATATTGGACCGTGCCAGGATCCGCAGCATGTATTCACTGCTGAGCCAGAGACGCCTGCGCTGGTTGGGCCATGTACGGCGCATGGAGGACGGCCGCTTGCCGAAAGACATGGACAACTCACCAGTGGCGCGAGGCCAGTGGGATGTCCCGCCCTCAGATTCAAGGACGCCTGCAAGCGCGACTTAAAGGCGTGTGACACCAGCCCCAAAGGCTGAGAAGCAGTGGCCGAAGACCGCATTGCTTGGCGTCAGGCAACACGCAGAGCCATTGAAAGGGCAGATGAAAAGAAACACCAGCATACGACTGAGAAGAGGATGCGGCGAAAACAAAAAGCTGCACTACCACCACTGTCAACCTGTTTCGTTTGCTTTGGCTGCGGCAAGGACGGCCACTCAAGAATCGGCCTTCACAGCCACAGTGGACGCTGCCAAAATTCGACAAGTTGACAACGGGGCGCATCAGCATCGTCTGTTCGAGACTGTGCTCTGCCTACTACTATTGTTCATACGCAGTTATTTCGTTATCACACATGTTCTTATGCAGTTATTTCATATATGCTATTGTTCTTATGCAGTTATCTCGTAATTAGTAACAATAATAATTAACTATAATTATGGCAATAGCCACTCCGAGAAACAACAAAGCTCCAGGAACAAACTCATTATGCGCAGAAGTTTTCAAGACTGACCCAGAAACTGCAGCCGAGATCCTCTTTGTGGAGATGTGGGAAAAAGAAGAACTGCCTGAAGACTGGACACACGGAAGGATAACCACATTACCGGAGAAAGGGAACTTAGCAGACTGCAGCAATTGGAATTACTCTACTCTCCATACCAAGTAAACTATTCTAAAAAATCATCACGACCCAGTGAAAACAACAGTAGACAAACTTCTAAGCCCAAAACAAGCAGGCTTCAGAAAAGGGAGAGGAACAACTGAGCACATCTTCACATTGCGGAACAATCTAGAGCAATACAATGAATGGCAAAGAAAAATCTATGTTAACTTCGTAGATTTGGGTGTGAAAATATTGTGGAATTCCAGAAAAGCTGGTGAAACTCATCCAGATCTTCTACAGGAACTTCTCCTGTAGTGTCGGAAACTCAATAACCATATTCACTGTGAAATCCGGCGTCCGACAAGGATGTGACATGTCATCGTTTCTATTCACCCTAGCCATCGACTGGGCAAAAATAAACATGATCAACCAACAGCGGACTGGCATGAGATGGAACCTAAAGTTGCTCTTCACTCGAACATTTAATATATGCAGATGACCTCGTTCTGCCTTCTCACACTCGAGACCAGGTACAGAGGAAAACAAGCAACCTAGATCAACAAGCCAGATCCATTGGTCTCTCAGCGAATGCAAACAAGACAAAAAAGTATTAACAAACAGCAACTTGACACAGCAACCTGACACAGCAACCTATCGTGATCAACAATCATCGGCTCGAGTACGTCAACAAGTTCACTTACCTGGGAGGCATCATCAGTCTCCAAGGAGATGAAGTAGAAGACATCAAAACATGATTGGGTAAAGTCAGGTCAGCATTTCCAAATCTACTGCTGCTATGGAGATCTTCAATATACTCCCAAAAGACCAAACTCAGAATCTACCAGAGCAATGTCCTCTCTGTGCTCCTCTATGACTCAGAGTGCTGGCGCGTGACACAACAAGACACCAATAGACTTTCCAGCTTCCATAACACCTGCTACTGAAAGTGTAATGGCCCGAGTCCATCTCCAACACCAGACTCCACCAAGTAACAAAACAACACATCTGCCTCATCCTGAAAAAGAGAAGGTGAGCCTGGCTTGGTCATGTCTACAGGATGAACAACGATCTGTCAGCAAAAACAGCGCTAACCTGGACGCCAGAAGGAAACCGAGAAAGAGGAGGTTGAAAACAATGTTGCGACGAACAATGGAAGAAGAACTGAAGGCTGCTGGGTTAACATGGGGCACAGCAGCAAGGAGAGCCCAAAACAGAGGGGTCTGGCGAGATCTTGTGCGAGCCTTATCTTCCACTCGGCATGAAGAGGATAAGTAAGTAAGTAAGTAATAATTATGGCACCTATATCCCCAGGAACCTGATTTTAGAGGTGCAACAAAACAGAATCATTAAGCATAATCATGAACAGGGACGCGCGAAGGTCATTATCAGAACGAGGCACAACATTATCAGAAAGAGGCACAACAAAATATCACTTTGACTCTCAAATGCACAAGAATCTTTTTCAATGTTAAGTGATTGTCTAACCGATATCTTGTTTTGGATGAACAAGACGTCAGTGAGATAAGCACTTAAAGTCGAAACAGATTCTTGCGCATTTGATTGTGAAAGTGATCTGCAAGCCTGTGAGTCATCAGCGTACAGGTGATGACTGAGATTATAACTAGTAATGACTTGGCTAAGAGACGTAGTATATAAGCTAAGTTCGTAGTCACTAATGTTCTTATGCAGTTATCCCGTAGTCACTATTGTTATTATACAGTTATCCCGTAGTCACAATTGTTCGTATGCAGTTATCTCGTAGTCACAACTGTTCTTATGCAGTTATCTCGTAGTCACTGGTATTCTTTTGCAGTTATTTCGTAGTCACTATTGTTCCTATGCAGTTATCTGTTGTTAGAATTGTTGTTTTGCAGTTATCTCGTAGTCACTAATGTTTTTGAGTAGTTAGTAATAAAATTATCGAGCTCGTAGCTGACGTCGAGCAACCCCATAAATTACAATACGTCTTCGCTTGAAAGCGATGCCCTGACGTCCACCAGTAAGTAAGTCTTCGAACAGACTTGTTTGAGAATCGTAGTTATCTTCGTAAGAACTAGACACTAATCCTAGGTGTAATACAAGTGGTTATTACACTAAGACGGCATGTGCATATCTATGCGAATTAGAACAAATTACAGATCACCACACATACATCAATGCATATCGTAAGATGCGTTGCTAGTTCTGGAGCTAGGGATGATTAGGGACTCTTAGCAGTATTTATTGTACATCAACTATACTCATACTGTTAGCTAGTTTATATTATATGATCTTAAATGGAATGATAGTTCCTAAGAAAGAACGGTTTTTCATCCTTGTGTACTGCTGTCACTTACCGCACACCCCGCGGTATTCGACGTAACCTTGACGACAGCCGCAGACTCCACCAAGGCACGCGGCGTTGTCATAGTTACAGGCCAAGGCATCGGTGCAAGCCTGCTTCAAACCCGACCTCCTAACTACAAAATCAAAATCGTAATGCAATGTAACACTAACAGGGGCCAAATTAATGTCACACTAACAGCAGAGGTGCCAATTTAAATAATCAGGTGGAAGGAAAATATCCTGCTGGAAATTAAATAAAGGAAGTAGGGTGTGGGAAGGACGTGTCTACCCGACCATAATGTGAATATTTTTTAATTGCACTTTATGCATTTTGTAGCCACTTTTTTTAAATAGAGCACTGGAATTGTTTCAAAAAAGGACAGTATTTGGAAAGGAAGGAGCAAAAAATATGAAACAAATTCAGAAAAGAAGTGGATCTCCTTTCCAAAGCGGGGCACTTGGCACCTTTTTGCCTATACAAAATATTTGTTTAATGTATGTCGTCTAATATATTGATTGGATTTTAGACATACATTAAAATGAGTTTTGACTTTATAGTATAGCTCGTTTATTTAAGGTATCATTGGTAAGCATAGTTATGTGTATATGTATTTATTATTTTAGTGCAACACGCATTGATCTGTATAACGTGGGCTGTAAAAGGATGTTTAACAAATGCGATTCGTGTACACGACCACTACCACGACCTAGCTCTTCACTTCTCTAGGGACAATCAAAGGACATGCCTTTATTTTGTGTCCAACAGTCGAGTCAGATCATGTGTTCAAATTCCGGTTAAAAGTGTCAGCCCGGGGGCTAGGTAAATGAGACGCTAGACCCAACGCATTGCCAACTCGTACCAAATGAGGTCTGCCTAGAACCAGTTCAACCCACAACGGAGCAGTGGGATAAACTGCTACTGGGAATCTGGGTGCGGGTCAAGCTGACTAGATACCATTGAGAATAGGATATAGAAAAGTAGATTTAAGCAATCACAATGACGGCACTGCCGGGCACGCTACCTGTTGTCTAAGAAGACTGATACGAGTGTAAACAGAACAATCTACCCACCACAAACATTCCCCTGGCGGATAAAGGCGGCCCTGCAGCGACATCTGCCGGATTGACAGTGTTGGTTTCCGTCTGTGCAGAACTGGCCGAACAAACATGGCGCGTTCCAGCCTCCTTTTGCCCCTTCAACGTAGCAACATAGCTATTGTGGATCATGCTGTTTTATAACAACAAATACGGCATGCGATGGAGGAATAATTCGGTATGCGTTTTATGTTGGGTTTACACCTAGCAATACTGCATTAGTGATACAAAGGAGACAGCGTGTGTAGTGTAGTGTTGACTTTGGTGGTGAATTACTGAAGTAAATTAAGTAATGTAAAGTAGTCATTTATTCATGACAAACAATAACATAGATTACAATAATTTACATACATACAATAACATGACAGTTTTAATCAATCAGAAACAAACGCAAAGACACATATTTATGTGTATATTTGTTTGTATTATAAAGTAGGACTCTTTCATAAAAGGAAACAACAAATTATGGGTCAGGGAGACTCTTCCTAAGACCCGGTTTGGTCGCTGTCTTAGGATCCACCCTGTTTATGATTATCATTTATTTAAATTAATTATTAATAATAATATTAATAAAACCAATGTATACGCTACTTTAATATTTAGCAATATATATATATATATATATATNGATTTATATACACTACATTAACATTAAAATTCTGTGTCGTTCCTATTTACACCTTGTTTACATCAGGCACGGGGGTGCATTTAAAGATGGTGAAGACAACAACGAAGACAACGACAATTAAATGAATATGATGAAATTAGCATGAGCTTACTACACGTTCCATTGCTGTCATAGTAAGACGTCTGGCACAAACAGGTGCCATTCCAGCAGATGGCGCTGGGGTCTTGACACACTTTTACGAAGGAACACGAGCCGAAGAGAGCGACGCCGGTTACTCCCGGTTCGGATGGTTCTGTTGATAGAAAAGAATGACGTTTTATGCAGCAAGCGAATGTAATTGTCGTGTTCTTCTAGGTATGTGCAAACTGCATTATTATCAATATGATTCTCGCTTTTGAAGTTTAATTAATTGGCGCACTGATAAATGTATATTACCGGCTAAAATACTGACAAAAGCGCACATTGCGATCAACCGCTTAACAAACGTTAAGCAATTGTGTAAGCACTACACATCATAGTGATATCAATAATGTATTTGGCTAAATAAAGAAAAAAATTTGTAAGCCAGCATTACCACATTTGCCGTTAACTTGCTTGAGGTCAGTTCGACAGTGACAAATCCCGCCTGTGCATTGCAGCGAGCTGTCTGCGCAAGCGTCACCAAACAGACACGGTCTACCCAATGTTCCTCTCGGCACTGAAGTCAATATGAATTTTATATGGATTTATGTAGATTAGTTAAAATCAGTCAAATCAATTTAGCAACGTGTTCCCGGAATGGTTTAAATAATGAAAAGAACATTATTAATTTTTTTTTTAAGCAAAGTGTTTTCGGATAACAGCATACAGTTTTTTTATAAAAACACAACCGTACTAATTGTCTCGCATAGTCTCTTTTGCGTGGTTTTGTAAAGTAAATATGATGTCATGATGAGTGTATTCACAGGGAGTCTGTTCGTAACTATGTTCTTGAAACATAAAGTTGGTATTATTGAACATTTCCCCGATAATTAATTTTCATGATCATATAATTTTTCCATATCTCAATGGTATATATATACCTGTATAGATTTTCGCCACTCTTGTTAAAATGGCTTCATCAGTACCAACGACGATGACGTCCTGACAGGATGACGTCATCGTGGACGTGTGGAAGTTCGAACTTCCACACGTCTGCGATGACGTCATCCTGCCAGGACGTCGTCGTCGTTAGTACTGATGAAGCCATCTTTGTAAGAGTGACGAAAGTCTATACAGGAACAAAGTTGCTATATTCGAAGAAACATTGAGCAGGAATATGGACTTACAACACTGGATGGGGTCTGTGGCTTCCACGTAGTTCTGCCCACACCTGCAAGACCCGTTCCTGCAGACAGCGTTCTGGTCGAGACACACCTCCCCAGCGGAGCAGGCGCCGAACAGGCGAATCTTCGGGACTGTTCGGTGTGACGTTTAAGTCATTACTTATTTTTTTTTCTAATGTGGAATACGTTATTGTAACCCAGCAATAACACTACGGTTAAATAATTGTTTTGCAATTCTATCTGAAATTGTTTAATCTGGTAGACATCTTTAGGCATTTTAGACATATTTCAATCACATTGAATTGTATACATGATTTTGACTTGCCACGAGTAAAATATAACCCCCCACACAAACACACACGCGCACACGCACACACAAGTCAGTAATTTAACACACTTACTACATTTAGAATTCTTGTCAAAATAATCTTCGATACATTTACATAAGCCTCCATTGCAGAACGTGTTTTCGTCGGAACATTTGTCGTTACTGAGGCAGTTTGCATCCAACTTTCCGCCAGTTCCTGTGAGTACTGCAAATCGCATATAATGATAGCTATGGTAAAGGCAACATTTAACGTACAAGTTGTGTTGTTGGAATTATTGAATATATCGCTACGGGGCAAACATGCGTGTGTTAAAAGGAGCACAAGAACATGTTGTAAGATAACATAAGTCATATTTTTCCAGTTTATCATATTTAAACAGATATTCATGAGATCAGATGATAGCTAGAAATATACTACAATTAATTTTACCAAGCCTTAGGTGACGTCACGTCGTCCACTGTATACCTCCAGAAGTATTAATGTCACCAGAGACACATCTTTGGTAGCATAATTATATCTGAAAGCATGTTTACCTTAACAAACACTAACTAGTAAGCACCAGAAATGACATGATATTTTAAAAATATATATTTATTAATTTTGTGTCGCCGTTAAAAGTTCCGTCCTGTCCAATAACTGTTCTGCGAGGTTCTCTTACCACACGTGCCGTTCGTGTCTCTGTATCCAGTGAAACACGCGCATTTTCCATCACGACAGTAAGCCGAGTCTGACACACACATGTCTCGCATTGTGCATACACCACCCAACTCTACCTTCGAGACTGCAAACAAGTCAAAGTCCACGTGGAAGTAATGTTTGACCCAATCATAATGGTTCTTCGGATGATGGCGAAATGCAATTAGGTTTCCTGCTGACCCAAAACTAAGAGCGAATGAATATTCTAAACAGTTAGGGCAGCAACCGAGAAACCATTATTTCCAATATTTGGTCCATCTCTACACAATTTAGAACATGACTAGATGGTCGAAGTTGTCTAGACTTTCTTACAGAAATAAGCAGTGAATAAATATATGCCGGTTGTTTAGATCAAAGTGCTAGATGGGTAATAGTACATATCTTTAAAACAAAACCATATTAATTATGATGACAGGAGTTATTTTCAAATTCCGTCTTGTTATTTTTAGTGAGGAAGTCTCTCTTACGACATTGGTTGTATTTCTGTTCTCTAGGGACAAAATTACACATTGTACTCATAACGGTGATATATATATATATATATATATATATATATATACATATATAAATATACCATGAACAACTTAATTAATTATCTGCCAAAAATAAATTAGTGAGTTGACTAATTTCCTGAATGAAATCTGCACCACAAGGGGGTGAGACATTATGTGTCCATCATTAGCTTGTATGATTTGTTTATCATATTTCATAGACATAAAATATAAATAGTTTCCAAACATTATGTGTTTCTTAAAAAACAAAATTCTGCTAAGTCTAAGATAATACCAAAAAATATGACATTTATTTGCCTGTGAATTGACTTTACTGTGCAGGTTGGAACTTACATATTGTTATTTTTCAAGGCCTACAGACAAGTTTTTGAGCACCTGATTGAAGACTTCAAGACCTACAGACCTCTTTTGTCTGCCATCAAGAATGAGTATGAGATGATGCTTTCAGCCCAGAGAGAGGAGATCAGACAGCTGGAACCACTCAGGGCAAGTTTAAAATTTGCCATTTTGCCTGTGCAACTGCAAGAAAGCTTTAATGATATTAAGTTTTTTAATGTTCTAATCTTCTTACATACCCCTACAGTGTTGAGCAAAATGTGCATGAAATAATAAAATTTTTTCACAGTAATTCAAAGAGATGTGTGACTTGCTCACATTGAGTTACATGTGCAATCATAAATTTTGGTGGAATAAAATGTTAACAAAATATCTGCTGCATTATCATGAAATATCAAATTGGAATGAGTGATGCATTCAACATGTAACACTGAAACACCTCATTCAAGATAACTGAAACGACAGTGTTTGCATCAATTATGGTAATGCAAGATTATTAAAATTAATATATGCAATATCAAAGCAATATGTAAACTACCAATAATTTTTAACAAAACACATTTTATTTTCATCAAGCGATACTATAATTCCTAAAACGTAGCTATAAATGTGACTTTGACATAAACAAAACATACGTAGAAATTAGTAAATATAATACATTCTTATTTGTTAGCTGTTTGGCTTGCTGTAAAAGCAGTTTGGTCTGACCACCTGATTTAATTTATTTGACATGATGTTCACCTCAGTTTTTTGTTTGCAGCAAATGCTCGTTACTGTGGCTGAACAAAGTGATCAAAGAATCATGGATATGAGAGAGCAGGAAAAACAAGGTGCAGAGTCAATGCTACTAAAAATTACTAGAAAGTTCAGATGATCATAGAGCTAATTATGTAAATCAACAAAACAATGTTCTTTTTGTGTGGATATTTTTGATGTAGGTTAAATAGTCATAGGATAGTCAAACTTAGCTGTGAATAAGTAATACTGTATTTGCGGTAACATATGTCTACACATTTTGTGGCAATTGCCATATATGATTTGACATTTAATTTAAATAACTACAGTAATTAATTTTGCTGTTGGTTTCACTGCATGTTTTACTGTAGTGAAAATAATGAATAGAAGGTTCATAAAATGTCCATCAAATAAAATGGTCATAATTTGTAATGGGATATGTTACATTAAAAAAATCACTTCAGTTATAGGTATTAATTTGTCTGTGCTAATTTTGTGTCATACATTTTGTTACTGTTGATTGTTATTCACTGCAGGTAGACATTAGCATTCATATGTCACGTTCACAATGACCTTCTTAAATAACTGTCTTGTACATTCATATGTCGCATTCACAATGACCTTCTTAAATAGCTATCTTGTACATTTTTTTTACTGAAAGAAGTTTTAAATTTTTCTACAGTTCAGCTCTGGTAAATGGATGGTTGTTTTGTAGATATTGTGGAGCTGAAGAATAAGAATGATGCACTGCACCGGAAGATAGAGAGCATGTGCAATGACCAGGTGTCACTTGAGGTGCAGGTTGAGAAACTCCGTGAAGAATTGGCCATTGAGTATATGCGCTACAG